>JBBYHK010048232.1:0-42084 GCA_038382065.1 Adansonia grandidieri | reverse complement strand
GTCATTACATCAAAAATTAAAATTCATCATCGAAAACAAAGTCATCAATATTGGAAAAAAGAAGAAGAAGATATTATCGCTACTACCTTAATCAATGACTCGTATATTGAACTAGACAATAAAGAGATTTTAGAATCCTCATTTCAATCCTTTGAGTTTGTTAATGCCACTTATGTCAATGAGGGGTTGCTAATGCTTAAGCCTCACCTATCAAAGAGCACTCATATAGGTTTAAAGTTAGCTGTCCACAAAAGCACCCAGTTGGAAAAATACTTGGAAAACACTTTTAAAGGATTGCTAGAGCCTTGAAAGTTGTCAACCAAATTGACAAAAGAGGGTTAAGATTTAAGCCAAGTGCATAGTAGACAAGAAAAAAAGCTTAGAAGAACTGAAAAAAAGGATGGCTTGTCTATTGGGGTAAGACACGGGATATGAACTAATGATATTTCCATCGCTTCGAAAAACTTTCTATCTAGGAGGACATGTGAATTTTGGCTCTATGAATGCTATACTCATGCTAAACAAAGCGTTTGGGGATCTCTCTATCAATGCAATTGATAAGCCAGAGATGTCAACAATGGACATGAAGACCAGTCTGTGCCCTCCAGGATTTGTTTTGAGTGTTTAGATTGAAATTGAGACTCTTGTACTATTCAAGTCTGTTTCAAAATAATGCTATAAACTAAACCTACATGTTTCCGCCTAAAAGCATTGTAGGATCCTTTGTATGGGCATCTTTTACTAAGCATTATCAATGAAAATGACAAGCATTACACATTTCATATTTTGTGCTCATAGCTCTTGCTAATTCTTAAACTTTTTTCTACATATTTTTTCACCTATATTATTATTTTTCCATTTTTTTAGGTACTTGGATGAAGATGACATGAATATTCATACTAAGACACTGGATATCGATTTTTAGCAACCAATCTATGCCAGTGAGATCGAGCATAAAAAGAATTCTGAAGAGAACCATAAACCTCTAACCTTTTAAGAGTAATTAAACAGAAAAAAAAAGATATTGCCTTATGAAGAAACCATTGAAACCATGAACCTTAGAATAGAAGAAAACCATATAGAAGTCAAAATTAGAACCATTACAAAACCATTGACTCGAGTAAAACTTATAAGTCTCCTCTAAAAGTATCAAGATGTGTTTACTTGGTCCTGCAAGGATATGCCTGGATTAGACACCAACATTATGGTCTATAAACTTCCCTTCAAACCCTAGTGTAAGTCCATACAACAAAAGCTTAGAAGGATGAAACCCAAAATGCTTTTGAAGATTAAAGAAAAAAAATAAAGAAACAATTTGAAGCAGGATTCCTCAAAGTAGCAAAATATTTTGAATGGGTAGCCAATATAGTCCCAGTTCTTAAGAAAGACAGTAAAGCGCAATGTGTATGGATTCTGAGGATCTAAACCCTGCCAAAAATGCATTATTTTCCTTCATGGATGGATTTTTGAGATACAATCAAATCAAAATGGTAGCTGAAGGTATGGAAAAGACCACCTCGTAACCATGCGGAGCACTTTCTACGACCAAGTGATGCCCTTTCGGAGTAACCTACCAAAGGGTGATGGTAACATTGTTCTGTCATGTCATGTACAAAGAAATTAAGGTCTGTGTGGATAATATGATCGCCGAATCACCAAAAGAGAGTGAACATTTGAGCAATTTGTGAAAACTCTTCAAATAGCTTCGTAAATACTAGCTTAAGTTAAATCTCTCAAAATACAGATTCATTGTCACATCTGGAAAACTATTAGGCTCCATTGTGAATGAAAAATGAATAAAACTCGATCTCGACAAGGCAAGGCCATTCAAAATGTCTCCATCTTGAACTTAAAAAGAAGTAAAGAGTGTTTGGGAAGGTTTACATAGCTTGATTTTTATCCCAGCTACCCGATAAATGCGATCCAATCTTTTTGCTACTTTGAAAATAAAATCCTAGAGAATGGAATGAAGAGTGCCAAGAAGCATTCAATAAGGTTAAACACTACTTTTGCTACCAATGCCTTGTCAATCTTAAAAAATGTATCTATTAGTTTTTGACAACTCAATAGGTTGTGTATTTGGTCAACACGACAAGTCAAGCAAAATGGAATGGGCTATCTATTACTTAAACATCAAGTTCATGGAATATGAAAATAACTATTCAGCCGTAGAGAAGCTATGTTGTGTTATGGCTTGGATAGCTTAGAAGTTAAGACAATACATGTTATACCATACCACATGGTTGATCACTAAACTTAATCCTATCAAGTATTTGTCTGAAGCTCCTGCCTTAGTAGGCAGATTAGCTAAGTGGCAAGTCTTGCCTTTCGAGTATGACATTGTGAACGTGAATCATAAAGCCATCAAGGGTAATGCAATAGCAGACTTCTTGGCAAGCAGAGTAACGGATGACTATCAACCTTTAGACTTTGAATTTCTTGATGAAGACTTGATGTGCATCAGCGGTAGAGGACACTATCGAGTGCAGTTCATTTTGGAAAATGTACCTTGGCGAAGCTTCAACTGCATTAAGGCACAAAATTAGGGTAATTCTTATCTTGCCTATGGAAACCACTACCCTTTCACTGCAAGATTGAGCTTCTATTGCACCAACAATATAGCTGAATATGAGGCCTATGTTATAGGACTCTAGGCAGCCATTGAAAGAGGCATCCAAAAACTACAAGTATTTAGAGATCCAGCCCTTGTCACCTACCAACTAAAAGGAAAATGACAAATGCATAATGCTAAACTGATCCATTATTAGAATTTGATCTCAAAACTCAGAAAAGATTTTGATGATATTAGCTTTCAACATTTACCTCTAGAAAAGAACTAAATCACTGATGCCTTAGCCACCTTATCATCTATGTTCAAAGTTAATCCAGAATCAGATGTTGCTCCCATCCAAATAAGTATCTGTACAGACCTAGCATATTATTAGAATGTCGAAGAAGAGAAAGACGGCCTGCCATGGCATCATGACATCCTTCAATACATCAAAGATCAATAATACCCAAAAGGCACTATCAAATTTGACAAGAAAACCATTTGAAGGATAGCTACAAACTTTGTTTTGGATGGTAAAATCTTATACAAGAAAGGTTGATATCAAGTACTATTCTAATGCATAGATGCCTCTAAAGCCAAAAAAAAATTCTCGAAGAAGTCCATGAAGGAATCTGAGGTATGCATGCCAATAGACACTGAATAGCAAAATAAGTCATGCAATCAGGCTACTATTGGTTGACTCTTGAAAAGGATTGTATTGACTATGCTTGAACGTGCCATAATTACAAAATCTACATGGACAAAATCCATGTGCCACCAGCGCCTTTATATGTTATGACAACTCTATGTCCTTTTTCCATATGAGGTGTGGACATGATCGACCTGATTACCCCTGAGGCTTCTAATGGGCACTGCTTCATTCTAGTCGCTATCAATTATTTCACAAGTAGGTAAAGGCAACTTTATATGCCAATGTCACCCGATCAATTATATACAAATTCGTGAAGTGGGATATCATCTGTAGATATGGCCATCCTGAGTAAATCATTATAAATAATGCATCCCTTGAGAAACAAATGATGTAGGTATTCTGCTTTCAGTTCAAGATTCAGCATCAAAAGTCCATCCCATACCATCTGAAAAAGAATGAGGTAGTTAAAGTAGCTAAAAGAAATAAAAAAAAGGCAGTCGAAAAGATGGTTGAGACGTACAAAGATTGGCATGAAAAGTTGCCTTTTACATTGCATGCCTATCACACAGCAGTATGAATTTCCATGGGTACTACCCCATTCTCCTTGGTCTACAACATGGAGATTGTCCTACGTATTGAGGTTAAAATCTCTTTACTTAGAGTCTTAATGGAATCACAACTTAAAAAGGCCGAATGGATCAAAAACTAATACAAGCAGCTTAACCTCATCGAAGAAAAAAGATTGAAAGCCATCTATGATGGGCAGGTGTATCAAAATTGCATGATAAAAGCCCACGACAAAAATGTTCATCCTCGCCAGTTTTGAGAAGATGACTTAGTACTCAAACAAATTTTCCCAATCCATAAAGATGCTTGAGGAAAATGAACTCCAAATTGGGAAAGGTTTGACATGGTAAAGTGCATATTTTCTAGAGAAGCCCTTATCCTAATCGAGGTGGATGGTGACGACTTACCCAATCCCTTAAATTCTGATTCCGTAAAGAAATATTATGCCTGAAAAGATCCTAGGATGAAAACCCAAAAGGGCGTCCTATCCTTATTTTGTTTCCACTACTTAAAAAAAAGTAAAAAAAAAAAAGATAAAAAAAACCAAAAAAGAAAAAAAAAAGATAAACGTTGGATAAAAACCCAAAAGGGCATCCAGGAAAATAAACCGACTTAAGTGACTAAAATTTCCTTTAACTGAACCAAATCAAGCTCAAATTATCACCACCCTATGCTAAAAGCCAATTTACCCTACACTCACAACCCTGATCAAGACACCAAATCATAACTTAATTTACCTATTATATGCCAACCTATTCTACCAAATCTCATCCTTACTTGCACATAAAAATAAAAACTACCTAACCCCAAGGCCTTCATCCCACCATAAGGCAATCTAAAAAATCTTCTTGTGATTCGGCCAACACTAAAAGGATTAAGTGCTTAAGAAAGGTTTTTGAAGAAACTTAGTGGAAGACTCATGTCATCAACATCAGGGGCTAAGTGGCCAAGAAAATCCTTCTGAATTCTTTTATATCTTAAAATATTTTATGATCCCATAATTTGTCAAAACTTGTACTTTTTTCTTTTAAATGAAATACAATCACATGATTTTTTCAGAAAGTTTTTTAAATCCCTATTTCTCATGTTGCATCATGTTTATCATTTAACTGACAATGCTTGATAAATGAATAGAACTGACAACAGCATTTCCTAGCATTATTGGGAAATATGGAACTTTGCAAGAATTTTGTTCCATGTCTAAAGACCAAGAATGAACTCTTAGGGCCACATTCGGTCTTGCCCTTGGACCTCATATCCTAAAAACATGCTCAAAACCTTTTTCTAGTAAACCCTAGCCTAAAGACAAGGGGCCAAAGTTTTTTTCAAATTGTCATCCTCAACCAAAATTTAGAATAGTCCACCCAGACCACAAAAGACACCTTTTGAATCATAATAGACAAAAGAGACCCTCATAACTAAATGCACCAAAAGTCCCTAAATGAGCTGTCTAAGCTCAAGACAATCATTCATAATCTTGAACCTCACATAGCTTCAAAAGGCAACCTTTGCATTCAAAACCTTTGTAATCTAAAAAAAGGTTGATAAACCCCGAGCAAGAGATTAGCCTATCAAACCTATTGGAGAGCAAACAGCCGAAGATGGCCAAAATTGATCATCGGATTAGGCTTTTAAAATCACTATCTTTGCATCATTTAGACATGCATGTGCATCCTTATGCACTATAAAACATTTAATATCCTTCAGGTACCACCTTCTAGGCATAGAAGTCAAATTAATAGAATCTAACGTACAACTTCCTATTTTGAAAAATGTAGAAAGGCTATAAGTAAGAACCTCTAACCATACAAGCTTATGCAAATAGAAAAATCATCCAAGAAAAGTACTTAAATTTTTTTTAGTCCTCACAAAGTAAGACACCTTTTCTTTTCTCTTTTAAGCCTTGAAGAGCAGGATGTATTTTTTTTTGTCCTTAAAAAGTGGAAAGCCTTTTTTTTTAGCCTTTAAAAAGCAAGACATCCTTTTTCTTTTTTAGTCCTTAAAGAGCAGGACACCTTTCTTATACTTTTAGTCCTAAAAAAGCAAGACATCTTTTTTCCTTTTTTAGTCTTAAAAAAGCATGATACCTTTCCTTTCCTTTTAGTCCTCAAAAAGCAAGATGCCTTTTTTTAGTCCTCAAAGAGCAGGACATCTTTATTTTCCTCAATGAGCAGGATGCCTTCTTTACCTACCTTAGTCCTTAAAGAGCAAAATGTTTACTTACGTCAATCTTGAAAAAGCATAATGCTTACCTACCTTAGACCTAAAAAAGTAAGGCACTTACCTACCTCAGTTCTCAAAGAACAAGACATTTACCTACCCCAATCCTCAAAAAGTAGGGCATTTACCTACCTCAGTCCTTAAAGAGCAAGATGCTTACCTACCTAAGTCCTCAAAAAGTAGGGCATTGACCTGTCTCAGTCCTCAAAGAGCAAAATGCTTACCTACCTCAATCCTCAAAGAGTAAGACGCTTACCTACCTCAGTCTTTTAAGAGCATGATGCTTACCATCTTAGTCCATAACGAGTTGGATGCCTATCAAGTTTGTCTTTAAATAGTAGGACACTTACCCACCTCAGTCCATAAAGAGTTGGATGCCTATCGAGTCAAAGCTCATACTAGCTAGTGGCACTTGCTTGAAGGTTAAACCTAGGAAACCATAAACCTATAAGAAAGTTAAACCCTAGAAAAACTCATTAAAGTTTTTTATTAGTTAAGACCATTGTTGATATACTCAGTATCTCTTAACATAATACTAACTAGATCTCCATTTCTTTACAAGCACACAGAACCATCATCTTACCTAAATAAAATGGTGTCTATTTGTCTTTGCCTTATTCTTTATGCTCAGCAACGGCCAAAGATAAGCTAGCTGTAAACACCTAATTTAATCTAAACCCATTTCTTGCATCCTAGGGCATAACTGAAATATGATAGAATCAAAAAATAAAAGTAAAAATGGGGACGACTACCAGATGCTGTGTTGCTAGGCACTATTAGACTACATGGCACCAGGTGAAAAATTTTTTTGGGAAGGCTTGAAATGCCTATGGGTCGTATTAAAGAAAAATGTAAAAATAAGGCATCAAAGGTTACTATTTAGGGTATCACCTAAGTTATTCAAATGATCACAAGTTAGATTCCTACTGTTTATGACCAAAGTGATGTATTTAAAGGTCCTAAAATATGTGCAAGTCACATTGGTTCATAAATATTCATATGAGCTTTCACATGCAAAAAATTTAAATTTTCATGTGTAGTATCAATGGAAGAGGGTTTAGTATCAATTCATAATGTGTGGTATTGATACTTAGATGTTTGTATCAATATAAGCCTTGGCAATAGCTAAAGTTATGATTTTTGGCAAAATGTATTGATACACAAGCAAGAGTATCGATATAAATCCATGGACTATCAATACAAGGCTCTTATTCTTGAGATTGGAAATAATTTTTTGCTTCTAGTATTGATACACATTTCATTGTTTCGATACTTATAGGTAAAAATTGCCTTGTGTATCGATATAACATGTTTTAAGGCATTTTTATCAAGTTCAAGCCATTTTTCAGGCTTCAAAAATCTAATTTAAACATATTTCTTGCACCACCAAAAATCATCATAATTCATATCAAGCTTTAACTATAGGCTCGCGATTAGATTTAAACAAATTTTTAAAGCCCAAATAGCCAATGAAAAGGGTCATCATGAAATATATGGTTGTAAGAGGGCATGCCAAACATATCTCCGGTTGCAGAATGCTGTAACCTTTTTGCCCTACTACTCTACATGGCAGAACTAATGGAAAGAAGGCCAACTGAGCATAATAGCTAGAAATGCCCCCTAGTACATAAATAAAAAACTGGGAATACCCTTGCTTTATCTCCCAAAAGCATTGGCTGATCTTTGGATTTAAGAAGAAAGAAGTTGGCTTAACAAAAAGAGAACTTTTTAGCCATCCTTAAAAAATCCTCCAGTAACCTTTAGCAAAAACACTCCCAAGAACACTGTTCCATTATCTTTCAATCTCAACCTTTTTTCATTCTCGTAGTTCCTCTAGACCACTACTAGAAAACCTCTAAAAACTCAGTTTTTTACACACTTTCAGTCTTAAAATGCCTCACCATTAATAGTATTGCCAAAAAGCTTATTCTTTTCATTCTTTTCTTGCTAAACAATAGCAAAGAAGGGGAAAACTGAGCTTAAGGTCACTTATTTAAGTAAAGAGGAAAGTTCAAGTTTTTTGGTGTATTTTCTCTAGCTTGTTCCATATATTTTTTGTTTTTATCATCTGCATAATTTTAGTGAGCCTTTCATGGTTCCATGATCGCCCTAGGACCCTCATGCATTATTGTTGCCTTGGTTGTGGTATTTTTAGGATCTTGATACCATGATGTTGTTTGGATATGCAAACATGTCATACTTTATTTTCATCATCATGACAGCCTCTATTCATGCATTTCTTGCCATGCTCCTTTCATATTCACATGTTCACTTCATATTTAAATGTTCACCCTAACATGTCTTAAGTATATTCATGTATTTCTTGCATCTTGATAGGTTTCATGAAGTAAAAATGTCTTTTTTAAATATTCCAGCAAACTTTGTCCAAATATGTTCATTTTAAGCATGATTATGCATCTTTTTGTCATAATCTTACATTTTATGGTCTACATCATTTTTTTTTTGCTTGAATGTGTTATTCATCTTCACTGTTACGTATGTTGCATTTTATTCAAGACTTCTTTGTCAAAATGCATGCTTTTTTGCTAAAAATCTGATTTTTTTTTTAAATGGCTAAGTTAAGTTCATGTTACCACCAATAGATGAAGACTAGCATGGATTTAGTTTTTCATAAAATTTGTCTTCTAATCTAAAGTATAAATAAAAAACCTCAAATCTAGATTCATGGTAAAATAAGTTTAAAGATGTTGTTTTTCAAGCAAATATGACCCCTTTTAGTTGAAAAAATATATTAAGCCTTGATCTTGAGTTAAACAACTTCATGGTGGCATGGTCACGGGTTGTTTCATCGTCCCAAGCTATTCCAGGACTGTAGAATGAACTCATGATGCTCAGATCATTTTTCTCCCTGTGTTATGGACATTTGGACATTTATAACTCGGATTTGACCCCCAAGAAACTCCAAAAATCGAATAGTCCCTTAGTTTTGCTCTGGTAACACTGGATTCTAAATTTTAAAAATTATTTTCGAACCAAAAATGATTTTTCTAGAATTTTTTAATATTTTTCCCTTAAAGGTATCAAAATATCTTTCCAATAGTGTCTTGTTTGCCTACAAATCATTTCAGATGAAGAAATTAGGATTTTTTGAACCTTTGTTGTCCGAAACCCTTAGAATCAGCACGTTACATCCTGTTTGGGCCATTTCGTCCTATCAAATGATTTTTATATATTATTTAAATATTTTCCCAGAAAGTTTGCAAAATTCACCTTTTGGAAAGGTATTGTTTGCAATTTAAAAATTTTGATCAACTCCGAAATGATTTTTCGAAATCCATGATGCCTATTTCCTGTACATGTTGCCACTGTCGAGACAAACCTAATTTCAAAAATTAATTCTACCAAGAAAGTGATTTTTTAGGATTTTTGGAATATTTTTATATTAATCCTTGTTGAGTTACCTTCCCAAGGGTACCTCATTTACCCATTGAAGCCTTCGGATGAACTTAAAATAAATTTGGGAAAAAAGATCACGTGATGTTGTCCCTTCCTAAAACAGCTTCATAGAGACTTATTAATGTTTCGACACGTATCTGATTGGTTCCTCTACTATGCAAACCCTTTGGGCTCAGATCAAAGCTTAAGACAATTATTTTATTCAAACTTTTAGTTCTTTTTGTTCAAAATACCTTTTTTGTAGGATAATCATTTTCTCAAAACATTGAATATTTTCATCACCATATTTTTAAAGGGATACTACAACCTCGTTTTTACTAAAAAACTTAAATTTTCTCTTTATTCATAATTATTTTCTCAAAATATCAAAATCTTTATCTTTAGGGAATACTCAAACCCCACTTCTCTAAAGAGATACTTTAACCCCGCTTTTACCTTAAAATCCAAAAATTCTTTTTTTTGGATACCCTAAATTTTGTTTAAAATATTTTTTTTACACCTCAAGTTACCATTGAATCCAAATCCATCTCTAAATTGTCATCTTGGTTATTCTTTAATAATCAAAGATAAGTATGAGGTACATTCCAATTATCCCTCTTTTTTACGTTATTTTGTTTGTGATTGTTTGTTTATGATATTATTATATTCTTTTTTGTCTTAACACGTTTCCTTTTTGGTAGTGACTATCATGCATTCATATTTAAAATTTATTTTCAAAAAAATTTTACAAGGAAATTATCCATGTTAACATCTCTTCAGTGCCTAATATGGGATATCTAAATTTTTAAAATTTAATCTGAGAATCATTTTCATAAAAAATCCCAGTGTTTATCATACCTCTATAGTGCATCGGTGATATCAAACTCTCTTTCAAAACCTGGATTTACATTTTCCATAAAAGTTCATGCATTAAAAGGGATTCTATCTAAATAATGACCAAATGGAACCGATTAAGTCAAAACTAAAGTGAGATATAGTTAGTGGGTACTGATTTTGGGCATTCTGGTGGTGATAATCCTTCCCCATGTGTAACCATCTCTCGAACCTAACCAATGAATCTCTTAGACTTGAAAATCAATGTTTCGAGTTTTATAACTTGGGATATTATTTTCAATAGGCATCCGACCATGCCTAGCCTAAAATAGTCAGTGGCGACTCCAAATTTATGGTTACTTCATGGTAACTTTTCAAGACTAGTTGGATGAGTGATTTATCTGATAGTCACTCCCTAAATTCACATTATCATATGAAATCTAAATCTTGATCAAGGGATAATTCAAAGGCTCAACCACACCACCATATATATTTTAAATGATGCGTACTTGCTTCGGATCATCCAAAGGCAAAAGGAAAAAAAGGGTACATGGCGATAATCGAAATATGATATAGTTTATATGAGCTAAAAAAACTATTAAAGGAAGTGCCATTGTTGAATTTTTAGTAAGTCGGGCACTTGATGATTAATAGCCTCTAGATTTTGATTTTTCTGATGAAAATTTGATAAATGTCTCTGTTGAAGAAGGTGAACAATTAGAGGATGAGTATGGAAGATGCACTTCAACTGGGCTTTAAATGCTTCAGGCCATAGAATTAGGACAATCCCCATATTCCCACAAGAAGATTATTATCCTTTTCTGCAAAGGTAGATTTTAATTAGACAAATAATGTGGCAAAATATGGAACATGCATTATGGGACTTTGCTCAACCATTGAAAGAAAAGCTTAAGTGTCAAAAAGTCTATAGAGATTCAGCTTTAGTAATTTATCAGTAATACGAGGAAGGGGAAACTCAAGATTTGATGTTGGTATAACTTAAAAAGTTGATTCTTGAACTATTAAAAGAGTTCAAGAAAGTGGATTTCATTCATTTACCTCGAGATAAGAATCAAGTGGCAGATGCTCTAGCCACCCTCACCTCGATGTTTAAAGTCAACGAGAAAAAAAAATCTGAATCCAAATGACCTTATACGAGTCTCCCGCATATTGTATCATGTTCAAGCGAAACTGGATGGCCATCCATGGTATTATGATATCAAAATATACCTCAAAGATTGAGAATATCTAAATAATGCCATCAAAAATAACAAAAACAAATTAAGAAGGTTAGTAATGAGTTTTGTTCTAGATGATGAGATCTTTTACAAGAAAAGTTATGATCAAACATTACTAAGATGCATGGATGCTCTTGAAGCATAAAAAAATTGGAAAAAGTACACGAAAGGGTTTGTGAAATTCATGCCAATGGGCATAAAATGGAAAGACAAATCATCAAGCTTGGATACTTTTGGATGACTATAGAAGTTGATTGTAATCATCAAGCTAGGATACTTTTGGATGACTATAAAAGTTGATTATATTATGTATGCCCGAAAATGTCATAAATGCCAAGTCTATGCAAATAAGATCCATGTATTGCCTTCACCATTACATGTTATAACTGTTCCATGGCCTTTTTTTATATAGGGTATAGATGTTCATTGATGTTATTGGACCTATTACCCCTATAACTTCAAACCGTCATCATTTTATTTTAGTGGCTATAAACTATTTCACCACGTAGGTTGCAGCTACTTCCTAAGCAAATGTAATAAGGTTAACAATGATAAAATTCTTAAAAACTAATATCATTTATCGATTTGAAATCCCCGAGAATATCATAATTGACAACACCTTTAACTTGAATAATAAATTAATGACAGAGGTATGTACCCAACTCAAGATCTCTCATCATAATTCGGTGACATACCATCTAATGATGAACAATACAGTAAAGGTAGCCAATAAAAATATCAAGAATATTATGGCAAAGATGGTAGAAACTTACAAGGATTTGCATAAAAACTCCCCTTAACCCTCCTAGCCTATCAAACTTCCGTTTGGACCTCTACCAGGGCAACACCTTACTCATTGGTTTATGGCATAAAAGTTATTCTACCAATTAAGGTTAAAATTCCCTCACTCTGAGTATTAATGGAGACCAAACTAGAAGAAGCTGAATAGGTCTAAGATCATTATGAATAGTGGAATTTATTAAAGAGAAGAGCTACAAGTAATCCAACATGGGTGGATGTACAACAAAAATTATGAGAGCCCTCAATAAGAAACTTCACACTAGATAATTTCATGAAGAGAATTGGTGTTAAAGAAATCCTTGCTAGCCAAAAAGGATCCATGCGACAAATGGGTGCCAAATTAGGAAGGGCCTTATATGGTTTAATAAGCATGTTCAGGTGGGGCAATGATTTTGGTAGAGATGGATAGACAATTTTTCCCAACCTTATCAATTCTGATAACGTAAAGAAGTATTATGCCTAAAAAGCAATATCAAAATAAAAAAAGAACAAGTTTTTGGATGAAAATTTTTAAAAAAAAAAGGCATCTAGATAAAAGTGTTAAAAGGTGAAGGCTTCGAATTGAAAACCTAAAAAGGGCAGCTCGGGCGAAAGAATATTTTAGGTGAAATTTATTGAAAGGTCAAGGTTCAAAAGCAAGGTAAAGTGTAATTGAAAATATCTTCAAGAGATTGATCCACGTAAGATCAATGTTCTAATCATGAAAAACTTCTGAAGAATTAAGTGGGATAATCGGGCTATTTTAGTAATACCCAATTTCATTTTGTACCTTATACATATTCTTATTGAAAAATCAATGTTGTATTTTTTTCTTTTCAATTTGAATATAAATACATATTTTTATCTATACTCTGCGAAATCCTCTAGTTGTGCTAAAATTTTTTATAAGTGATGATTGATATTTTAGAAATAAGTAACTTTAAACATTTTAGAAATCTTAATTACTATTTTAATTCTTTAGACTTTCTAGGAAGGATTAAAATAAATGGATAATGCAGTTGAACAATATCAAAAAATAATACAAAACAAAAAAAAAAGGAAGAACTTGTCAGTTTTAGCTAAAAGACATTTTGATAAGAAGAAAGATAAATCTCTCACAAAGAAGACCAAATGCAAGCATAACCTACCTTACCCAAAGGAAACAAATTCCACAATATTTTTTAAAGATGCCTTTGCCAACAAGTATAGAAGTAAGCTTATCTTGCCCATACCATTTTTTAAAGATACTTTTAATTTGAGGTTTAGGCACTGACTCTCTTTGCCAAAAAGAAGAATAAATGTCTACAATATTTTTTGAAGAGGCCTTCAACTCGAAGTAAAGGCACAAGCCCATTTCATCAAAAGAAAAAAATATTTGTTACATTTACTAAAAATATTTTCAATTCAAAATAGGCTAGATTAAAGATAATGAATACTGATTAGATCTATAGGTTGTATAAGGAAATCATATGAATTTATCGTTGCATTACGCATGCATAGACATTTGCATTTAATAATTTCCTGGAAAAGTTGAGCATGAGGCTAGAAAGAGTAACAATCAAACTTTTTCCTTTAGAATCAAAGGTAAGTCTTTCATCCTTTAATTGATCAAGTATTAAATGTTATTTTACCCCTTAAACTTATTGAATTATATGGTTTCATCATGATTAACCCTTCTCACTCATTGACTTGTATGGTTTTGTTTTGTCTCAATCAACTTTTCTCATTTGTTGACTAGTGTGGTTTTTCTCGATTAGCCCCCTTAAGCTTGTTAACTTGTATGGTTTTGTCTTGGTCAACCTTTATCATTTCTTAACTCCTTTCTTATTTGTTGACTCATATGGTTTTGTCCCGATCAACCCCTTAGCTTGTTGACTTGCATGGTTTTGTCCCAATCAATTTTTCTCATTGGTTAACTTGTATGGTTGCATCCCAATCAACCCCATAAGCTTGTTAACTTATATGGTTTTATCCTAGTCAACCCTTCTCACTCATTGACTTGTATGGTTTTGTCGTGTTCAGCCTTTCACATTTATTGACTCATATGATTTTATCCCAGTCAACCCCTTAAGCTTGTTGACTTATACAGTTTCATCTTAGTTAACCCTTTTTATTTGTTGACTTGTATGGTTTCATCCCGATCAAACCTTTAAGCTTGTTGACTTGTATGGTTTCATTTCAGTTAACCCTCCTTATTTATTGATCGTATGGTTTCATCCTGGTTAACCTTTCAAGCTTATTGACTTATATGATTTCATCTCAGTTAACCCTTTTCCATTTATTGACTCATATGGTTTTGTCTCAGTCAACACTTTAAGCTTGTTGACTTGTTTAGTTTTGTCCTGGTCAATGCTTTTCATTCATTGACTTGTATGTTTCATCCCAGTCAACCCTTTTTACTTGTTGAATTGGTTTTCACCCTGGTTAATCCTTTTTTTACTTAGTTCTTGCCTTGGTCGTACCCAATTTAACTGTCATGGTTTCGTCCTAGTTACTCCCTTAGACTTAGGCCTCGCCCTAGTCACCATTTAACCTAAGGTTTTGCCCTTGGCTATTCTATTTTTATATACATTTTAGTTTAGTTTATTTTTCAAAGCTTATCGGCCTAAACAAAATCATGTCCATTAGGTCTTTGCCATATTCCTGATTCTTAGTAACGGCCAAAGTGGGGCAACTATGGACATCTAATTTCATCTAGATCCCTTTTTTCCAATAGTCCCAAAAATTTGAGATTGATAACTTAACGACCACCCGATCGAGGGTGACCTTCTTCAGATGAACTAGACATTTTCAAAAATTTTTCATTCCGTATGTGCTCCAACAAAAAAAAATGCCATTTTGAGGGCTAATCTCAGATAAAAAGGATGAATATCTAACAGAAAAATTGCTTCTGTTACATTTTCGAAATTCATTTCTATAGATGTTATCATAGTTAAATTTTTCATTTCTAGAAAATTTTTAAGACCTTTTCATGAAATTTTGAGAGTTGACCATCATATATTTTTATCAAAACTTATGTAGTATTAGCATCAAAAAATTTATTTTTAACTTTACCCTTTTGAAATTTCAAAATCCATTTCTATGAATAGCATCACAATTTAATTTTAGATTCTTTAGAAAAATTTTGAGGTTTTTTGTAAAAATTAACAAGTCAACCGTCGTAAATTTTTATCGATGCTTGTTTGGTATTTATGTTAATATATTCCTTCAAAATCAGAAACATTCAAGGAAAAATTTATATTGACATTTTATATCACAAGGTGTCAAGTTGTTAAATTTATTTATTACATTTGAATTTTTCATAATACTGCATGTATCATACTCGTAAAAATTCTCTAAAAAATTATTTTGGATTTCAATTTTCATATTTATTATTTTTTCAAATTAATAATTTGATTAATTTATTTGATAAAATTTATTTTTATATAATTTGAATATATTTTTAAAATTTTCTCATTTTTAAAATACAAAGTTTTTATTTCATAAATTTTTTCGATAGAATTTTTTTGAGTTTATAATTTATAAAATTCTTCAAATATTTTCATTTAATCCACATTAAATCATTTTGTGAAAATTTAATTTATTTTATGAGTTTTGAATTTTTCTTCAAATATTAATTTTCTTTCATAAAGGTTTTCCTCGTAAAATTTTATGAGTTTAGAATTTTTATTTGATGTTTTTTATACATAAAATTTCTCAAAACTTTCCTTTAGGATTCAACATTTGGGATTTTCATGAAAATTTTTATTTTTTTATTTTTATGTTTATTTCTATTTTTTGCTAAACTTCCTTAATAGGCCTAATACTTTCAAATTTTACAAATAAGCCCACCAAACCCAAGCAAGCCCAATAACTTTGCTAAGCCTGTTGTTTGTATTTTTCAAGCCCATTTCATTTTCTAGAAGCCCAATAAGCTTAATGGTAATTGTTTCATTAATTTTCTGATAAAGCCCAATTAGGCCCATTTTAATTTTACGACAAAGCACATTAATGTTTTCTCTGTCCAAAATGTTTATTAATTCTTTTGAACTTAAATTTTTCATATGAATTTTTAATTAAGCTTTTCACGTGTTTAAATTTGTAATTAAAAATTGTTTATCAATATTAAAACATTTCATATTCTTTCAGGTTTTCCAATAGGGTACGAAATATAATTTTGAAAATTTAAGGGCTTAATTATAATTTTTCTATTTTAAGTTATCTTTGATATTTTAATTTCCCCATTTAGGGTGAAATGATTATTTCTTATTATTTTAGAGTCCTTAGGATTACCAAGACGCTTTTAAGTTGAAAGTAGTCTACAAGGGCTTTTTTGTAATTTTACATTAGAACCTAGTCTTATGTGATTACTGGATAGTTTCATGTCAAAGGTACATATTAGGGATAGGTTTATAATTTTAAACTAGTTTAGAGTCCCTAAAATTTTCAAGATGCTTTCAAGACAATGGTAGTCTTTAGGGACATTTCGATAATTTTATATTAAAACCAAGTTCTATGTGATTACTAGGATTTTTCATATCAAAGGTACACATTAGGGATAGGTTCATCAATTTAGGTTTTTTTAGAGTCCTTTAGGTTTATCTAGATACTTTCATATCGAAGGTATATCATAGGAGCATTTTAATAATTTGGCATTAAAACTAAGTCCTTTAGAGTTATTAGGATACTTTCAAGTCAAAGGTAATTTAAGAACATTTTGGTATTAACCAATTTGAGTTCTAAGAATCAAGCTTTAGAACTTTTCACCTAAAATAGGTCTTAGGATAGTTTTTTTTTATAATTTTAATAAAATTGGAATTTTTAGAAAATTAAAGCAACGTCACCAAGTTAAAACAATACATGAAATTTCTCCCAGAATATGAGAGGAGTTTTATGGATTATTTTAATAGTGAGATATTTTTAAAAAAATCAAGATTTTTTAATTTTCATAAAATAAAAAATTTTTGCAATCCTCTGACTCTCTAGTGGGATAAAAAATTTTCATGTTCTTTCAGTCATCTAGTAAGGCATGAAAAAGATTTTGATTTCTAAAAAATATTAAAAACATAATTTTCTTATATGAAAAAAAACATTATTTTAATAAAGGGGAAATATAATTAAATATCGAATATTGAAACTGAATAAAAATCAAAATTTACATTAACATGGGATTAATAGGGCACTGATTGTAGGGCATCATGAAAAGGTTAATATTTATTTGTGATTGTAATTGACTCCTAGACCATTTCATGCAATCTGTGTTATTTTTGTAGATCTCAAAGTTTGTTTTGAAGGTTTCGTAACCCTTGAAATACAAACCTCAATAGGTAACCAATCTCACCTAGCAAATAAATTGGTGGTGACTCCAGAAAAAGAGTTGTTTCGTAACGACTATTTAGGATTAAGTCAGGTGAGCAATTTATCTTGATGACTAGTCCCCAAACATAAAAAAAATAAGAAAAATAATACTGATATGGCCTTTAAAAATAAAAGAATAATATATGTAGATATATATAAGAATGAGGGATGCACCCGCCTTTTAAGGCAGGCTAGTTAGGATTCGTACGTAGGCCATGTTGTGACACCGGCATCATTGAGCTTGATTTTTTATAACATGGGTCAATTAGTCGGAACTGACCTACCAGCGTCATGGGACTTGATTTTCTATGTCATGGGCCAATTAGCTGGAACTGACCTACCAACATTACTGGCTTCAACTTTCAATGGCATGAGCCAATTAACTAGGATTTACCTATCGATGTCATTAGGATTGATTTTCTATGACATGAACCAATTAGCCAGGACTGACTTACTGGCATCACTAGGCTTAGACTTTTGAATGAAAAAGGCCAACTAGATAGAAATAACCTATTGGCATCATTGGGCTTAGACTTTTGAATGGTAAGGGCTAATTAGCCGAAACTAACCTACTGGCATCATTGGGCTTAACTCTTTTGACTGAGGCTAATTAGCCGAAATTAGCCTACCAGCATCGTTGAGCTTAACTCTCTTGATTAAGGCTAATTATCCAAAACTAACCTACCAATATCATTGGGCTTGAATTTTAATTGGGGCTAATTAGCTGGGACTAGCCAACCAGCCTTATTGGGCTTAAAACTTTTGACTGGGGCCAATTAGCTAGAACTAGCCTAGCAGCATATCATTGGGCTTAACTCTTTTGATTAGGGCCAATTAACCACAACTATCTTACTAACGTCATTGGGCTTAAATTTTGAGTAAGGCTAATTAGTTGGAACTAGCTTATCAGCTTCATTAGGCTAAATTTTTTAGTTAGGGCCAATTAGCTGAAACTAGCCTACCAACATCATTGGGCTTAAACTCTTGACTTTTACTATTTAAATATTCATATCGAATAGAAAAGCAAATTCAATAATTTAAATGGTAAGGTAATTTATTTAATTAGAATTTTTAATCCTAAAATGATAAATAAACAGGAAGCTCTTGTTCTTAGTCGAAACGCCTCCTGATCTTTAACTAATTCTGCACTTCAATATAATTACCATTTAATGATTCATTTCTCATTCTCTTATATGATTTTTATTAATCTATAAAAAAATGCTTATCAATTAAATGAATAAATGAATGAAAAAAATATGATTTTTAGAGATCACTTAAATTTGATACATTATTTGTATATCCCCTAAATTAGAAAGGGGTTTTTCTTAATTGGGTTGAAAGCAAGGGAATTCTTTATTACATTAGATAAAAAATTACTTGTTTTTATTTATTTCTATCACAACAAGATGAACTTTACCTAGGTTAAGAATGGACCAATTATTAAATCTTGGATGGAAATTTCTTTTACCCATTTCTCTTAGTAATCTATTATTAAAAACTTCTTTCCAACTTCTTTCACTGCAAAGAAAAAAAGAATATGAGATTCATGACTTGGTTCAAACAAAAGAAAGAAATAAACATAAATTATTCATAGATATTCATGATATGTTCCCTATGGTAACTGGGTTCATGAATTATGGCCACCAAACAGTTCGAGCATCAAGGTACATTGGTCAAGGTTTCATGATTACCTTATCCTACACAAATCGTTTACCCATAACTATTCAATACCCTTATGAAAAATTAGTCACATCAAAGCGTTTTCACAGGCAAATCTATTTTGATTTTGATAAATGCATTGCTTGTGAAGTATGTGTTCGTGTATGCCTCATAGATATACCTATTGTTGATTGGAAATTTGAAATGGACATTCGAAAAAAATGATTGCTTAATTACAGTATTGATTTTGAAATTTGTATATTTTATGGTAATTGCGTTGAGTATTGTCCAACAAATTGTTTATTAATAACTGAAGAATATGAACTTTCTACTTATGACCGTCTTGAATTAAATTATAATGAAATTGCTTTAGGCCATTTACCAATGTCAGTAATTGATGATTATACAATTTGAACAATTTTGAATTTGCCTCAAAGAAAAACTGAGTAAGTAAACCTCATATTCTATTAAAGAGAAATTTCCAATTCTTTTGAGGTTCCATTTTGGTTTAAGTTAAAAGAATGTTTGGTTTGAGTTAAAAGAATGAGGCCTTTCTCCCTTTCTCTTTCTTTGGTTAATAAATTCATTAGAAATTAATTGGTTGATAAAAATTTTGGCTCATTAGCCGAAACTAGTCTACTAGCATCATTAGGCTTGACTCTTTTGCCTAGGATAGCCTAAACTAGCTTACTGGCATCATTAGACTTGAATTTTGATTGGGGCTAATTAGTCAGAACTAGCATATCGGCCTCATTAGGCTTAATTCATTTGACTAGAAGTTAATTAATTGAAATTAGCCTAATGCCACCATTAGGCTTAAGTCTCTTGCTTGGGCCCAATTACACGGAACTAGCTTACCACTATCATTAGGCTTAAATTTTGGCCACTATAAAAGGGCATACTATAAGACCTTCCTCACATGAGAACTCTTAAATGATGTATGAGGTGCATTTGAATGATGCATATGTTAATGTGATGCAAGTGTGTTTAAGAAAATATATGTATGAATGTATGTGTTCATTGTTCTTTCACATGTATGTTGCCATTTTGGCAAGTGAAACGTCTTTTATATATAAAAGATTAAAAGGATCTATTGTCTCCCTTTCTTTTTATGAGTTGACAGAAATCCCTTTTGGAGGTGTTTTGCATTTGACCCAAGGATTATTAGGTTCTTTTGCCTCATCGTTTCTTGTAACCTTAGTGATTTGCTTATTTGTTAACTTTTCAAGTAACTTTGCTAGTGAAAATAAATGTAAGACCTTTTTAAGGATAATTTTGAGCTTCTAACTTTTCTTGCCCTCCCCTGTCTTTTGCATTTTGACTTTAAAATTTTCAAGGCATCTTGACTTTCATTAAGAGGGCAAAAAACAAGATTATTGTTCCTCAACTCAGAACTACACCCTCATAACCTTAAGTTGCTATGTTTTCATCTGTATGCTATGAATCATTTGGTTATAAGATCCGGCAAATCAAACACAACTTGCCCCATATAAGTATTTTTCAAACTCAAAGGTGACAACATGTCATGTTCATGTGGTGTTATAACTCCTGACAATTAATGATGTCCTTAGGGGTATTCTCGACTAAGGTAAGAAAATCAGTTCTTTTATATGGTTTGGATGATTTAGATGTGACATGTTGATCGAAAAGGTCAAGAGTTCAAAAATATTGACAAATTATGATTAAGGTCTCTTGATGTTGATTGAAAAGGTTAAAGTTTTGGTGGTTAACACCATGGAATCAAGGGTCGACATAAAATGGTCCAAAGGTTTTCGCTTTTGTAAATCGATCAAAAAGAGAGACAAATGCTTTTCAAGTTGAATTCTTTGGGATCTTATCATGGCACTCTTTTGGTTATCAGATGTGATAGTGTGATATATGCTAGATTTAACTAGAAACCCTTAGACTTCTACAGGTTGTTTGGAAAGCCTTATTAGGAAATATTGGTCCTAACTGAGAGGTATTAATCAGGAAAGTATTTTGATGGGTGTTTTAGAAACTAGGCCTTTTCTTTATGTGTGAAGGTTCTAGATATCTTAAGATTTTAAGAGTTTTGACAACCCTTATGATCGAGTATGATAATTTTCCTTTCAATGGCTATTTGGGCACATCGAAAATGACATTGTGAATCTTTTCTTTGCTCTAGATTGCCCTTTTTTGAGTTGTCACCCTAAAGCTTCATTTTTTTCTTGACTTTTTTTTTACTTTTTTTTGGTTTTTTACTGTTTCATCGCGCCTCTTTAGGAAACATAAAATTTTTCAAAAGAATAATTTCCTGAAGAGTAAAGTCATCAGTTTAAATAGCCATAATTAGTCAAGATGGACTTTTCAAGGTATGTAACATAAGCTAGGTTTAAGGTTTTGGAAAAAAGGTTGTACAGTCCTAAATTTAGTGTTTGAAGGTGATAGGATCAAAGATCATTTCTTTTCATGAGGGTTTTTAATCCTTTCTACTTTTGATGTCCCTATTTTTTTTATTTCCCTCTCTCTTGATTTGATCTTGACTTTGACTTTTGATTAATCTATTTTTCTTATTTTTTGACTTTTTTATCTTAACTTTTTTTTGACTTTTTTCTCTTTTTGAAGGGAATTTTGAATTTGATGACTTGATATATCTTATATTTACCCCTTGATGCTGGGCATTTTGATAACTGTTAAGTGGTTATCTACCCCATTTCCTTTAAAAAACTTTTCATGCCCCTCATTGTCGAGGGTGATCCTTGGTTCTCAAAAAAATCAATCTGTTCAGCTTAAAAAAGGGATGATTTTGTAATTTTTCAAAGGATGAAAGAAAAGATGGTCGTCTTTCATTTTAAACATGACTATATGGACTGATGAGTCATTCTTCAGGGCCAGGTTCCTTTAGAAAACATTTTGAATGTCTTAATCACGTGATGTAGCATTCAATTTAATTTTTCTTTTTTCTTTCCCAAATGTTTGAAGGCATGTTGCTTTGAGTCACTAACTTGCCATAGCCATAAATGATTTTAAGTTTTGATTGATAAAGCAAAAGGGTTTTGGGAGGGTCCTTTGCTCTAAAAATAGGACTAATGCATTTTGGTTATGTTCCTTATTGATGAAAGGTATGGGGAAAGGTTATAATGTCCATGATAAAGGGTTGTCTAAAGGGATTATGGTGTCCATGAAGATTTACTCCAATAAGAATAGTGCATTTCAGTTATGTTCCCTGTTTGCCAAAAGTTTGGGGAAAGATTATGGTGTCTATGACAAAATGGTTGTCTAAAGGGATTTGAGGAGTCCCCAACTCTTAATCCAATCTTAGCACATGTCAAACTTACCCATCCAATTCCCTTGAGAATAAGTCTTGATTGCTCAACTTTCAAACAACCTAAAGAAAAGTCCTTCTAATTGATCAAGTTTTGTCAATATGATTTTTTTATTTTTAAGTGACCCAAGGTGATATCATATAGTATATAAGTGAAATGTTTTGGCAAAGGTAAACTTGCCCCTGAGGATAATCGTCGATTCAAGACAATCAATGTTGTTTTTTTAAGAAAACAACAACTACCACCTTCAAGACCAAAATTTAATCATGTGGGATTTTATTGCCAAAGAGATTTAACATTCAAAATTATGCATGATGCTTGATTGTTGCAAGTAATAGTTCATTTATTTGAATCCAAAATTCATATTCTTTCATAAATGACGAATATGTACAGAATTTGAACAAAGATAAAAAAAAAACCCTTATTTGGCATACTACTTGAAAACTTATAGTTTCTAGACCGATTGTTTCTGATAGGCATTCATGAGTTCCTTGAACTTTGCAAGATTTTTATTGATGATGACTTGAACCTTGTCTTTGAGCACATCACAATTCCTCATAGTATGTCTTTGTACCCTTTGGTGAAACTCAAATATGACATTTAGATCATAACATTTTAGATAAGGAGGCTTTCTGTGCCTTGCTAGGGCAGTGGAGATCATTTGATTCCAGATCAACAAAGAAAACATTTTTGTGTAAGCGATTGGCAGGAGGTGATACACCTTTGTGCTTTTTTTGTTATGTTATTATGAATAGCTTAAGTGAACCCCTTCAAGACAATCATCGATTCAAGGCAATCAATGTTGTTTTTTTTTTAAGAAAACAACAACTACCACCTTCAAGACCAAAATTTAATCATGTGGGACTTTATTGCCAAAGAGATTTAACATTCAAAATTATGCATGATGCTTGATTGTTGCAAGTAATAGTTTATTTATTTGAATCCAAAATTCATATTCTTTCATAAATGAAGAATATGTAGAGAATTTGAACAAAGATAAAAAAACCCTTATTTGGCATACTACTTAAAAACTCATAGTTTATAAACCGATTATTTCTGATAGGCATTCATGAGTTACTTGAACTTTGCAAGGTTTTCATTACTGATGACTTGAACCTTGTCTTTGAGCACATCACAATTCTTCGTAGTATGTCCTTGTACGCTTTGGTGATACTCACATGTGACATTTAGATCATACCATTTTAGATAAAGAGGCTTTCTCTACCTTGTTAGGGCAATGGAGATCATTTGATTCCAGATCAACAAAGAAAGCATCTTTATGTAAGAGACTGGCAGGAGATGCTACACCTTTGTGTTTTTTCTTTTATGTTATTATGAATAGCTTAAGTGAACCCCTGAACTGGCTCACATCTTTGGGATAGGTGTTAGAGTGTATGGATAGACCAATAGAGACCGACGATTTTTTTAGATTGTAGGTAAAGATAAAGTCCAAATGGATCTCTTTGAACTGATCTTTCCTTTTTGCTATTGATGTTCAAAACTTGTTTGTTTATTCCTTTCCTAGAAGGTATTCTAGCCTTGGCCCTTTGATTATCCCTATCTTGATCCCAATTTCAATTCTACCTACAGCAAATAGTATGTCTCTAAATTTTATGAAAGCATTGTTGACAACACTATCATAATAAGGAGAAGAGAGAGTATCCACGAAGTAAGCAGTCAACTCCCTGTTAGTAAGAGGGGTTGGACTTGTAAAGCTACTGCCTTCCAACTATAAGCATAGTCTTTATAGCTTTCATGAGATTCTTTTATCATGTTTTGAAGAGCCCACCAATCGGGAACTATTTCTAATTTAAAGCTTATATTGTTCTAGTAATGCTCGAGCCAAATCTTTGTAAGTGCATAATTAGGCTTTCTGCTAGTCGGGAATACCATGTAGGCACTACCCCATTCAAACTTTTTGAAAAGATGTGGATAAGCAACTTTTCATCCCTAGCATACTCTGCCATTTTGCTATAGTAGGCATTCAAATGCATCTTTGAGCAATTAAGCCGGTCATACTTCTTGAATTCTGGGACCTTGAATTTTGGTAGAATGGTCATATTGGGGACCAACAAGAGTTTCTTAACATCGATAAGTCTTTTTCCTTGCTTCAAGCCTCGGATTCTTTTTCAAAGCTGGTCATATTTTTGCTATGTTGTTGAATCTTGAATCTCTCTTGATGGATTTAGTCTTAACCACTTTAGATCATGAGTTGACTGTAAAGGCATTGGGTCAAAAAATTTATCTGATTGAAATGCATAATCTTTTCTCCTTATTTTACTTGCAAGGAGAAACAACAATTAATTTTGAAGATATGATGGGTCTTAGCATTGTTCACTTTTATTGTAGTCATGCATTGTGAATGGATAGATGAACGAATAAATGAATGAATTAATGATATCAGGGGTCTTTGATAGGGTCTCAACACCAGGAAAATCATAGCAAAAATAACAAAGGTACAAATTGGCATCCCATAAAACTCGAACATGCTTTTTATCACTCATTGGGTGTTTTGATACATAGGATTTCTCTTTTTAAATTTCAAAGAACAAGTAAACATTGCCTTTGTAAACATTCTCTTATCCTAACATCGTAGTACTCCTGAAAGCGTAAGAGAGATCCAGTCGCCATTTTCTATCATTGAGAACTGCACTTAGTCTTCTAAATGCCTTAATTAGCTAGGATCCTTGATTCACCTTGAATTCTAGGATCTTGATGTTCATAAGGCCCTGTGCCCTTTGTTTGAATGATATGCAGTTTTTAGTGTCTTGCCCTAGTGCCCCGGCATGGTAATTGCAATGGCATTAACGTTAAACCCCTCAAGTTATGGGGAATTTTTCTCAGAGACATAGACTAGTGTAATTAAGTGTATACAGAGTAAAAAGGAATGCAACTCTTTATAAGTCATCAAAATGGGATCAAATTGGGACCCTCCCTGTGATCTTTTCCTAGGGCCAAAATAGAAAGATGATTGAGAAATGATTAGAGGATGTCTTGTTTTGGAAGAGGTGTTGATAAGTAACAACTCAAAGCCAGGGTGTTCAATCTTAAATATGAGGGGAAGTTTGATAACAAGGGTTTGGTATTGATCACTTCAAATTTGCACATTTGCATCTTTAATCTTGACATTGAGTCATGTACTGTAAAGAATTGAGTTTTTCGTAACAATGTCTCTAAGGAATAATGTCTTCATTTGACTGAGGCTTGTGAGCATCCTTGTTAATTCTGATAGCTATCCCCTCATATTTTGAATATCTTGTCTAACTCCTCTAATGGTGCCCTCCAAGGTGCTAATACACGCTTTCGATTAATTCGCTATTACCTAACCTATCTAGCCTATTGTAGATGACAATGCTTTTTTTCCATATTGTAATCTAAAAAACCAATTAAGGCTTCTACAATTCTTGCAAGTTGTTCTTTCATTTCCCGAACATCATTCTAAGCACTTTTTTGATGCTTTACAAAGTATTGATTCTTGCTTGTGAGCGATCCCCATGTTAGACCCTTTCAATGCAAGGAACAAATGAATTCAACAATATGTAACGATCATTACATGACCATGTTGAAAAATGATGATTGGTAGAAGATATGCTCTGCAGGCGTGTGACTAAAATGTATGGACATGATGAAAAATGTTATCAAAAAATTAGGGGAAAAAAAGCCCTAATGCCATTCCCATTTTAATGGTTTCTACTTTTCTATTTCTTTCCTTCTTTTTTTAACCTGAATCATGACCCTTTTTGGACATTTTTTTCAACTTTATTTTCTTAACAAACTTTTTTTATTTCTTATTTTCTTTACAATGTGATTTTTTGACTTTTTATTGAAAAACCTAACCACAAAGGATACTGTATTTATGACAGCCAATGAAAATTTGCCCTGAGAAGAAAACAAGGCATTTCAAAGACTTCGGGCCGCACATGAAAGGGCTAAAGATAGCGAAGTTGGCCTATTAAAGCCAAGGTTATTACGGACAGCATAACAGTGCATCCGAGTTAAAATTACCCCTGTTAAGACGATGCAATATCTTTTACAACAAAATTAACACTTCAAGCAATGATGTACATTCATCATCATCTTGTGGTTGGCAGGCATTGAGTCATCAGTTGGACAGCATAAGAACATTCCCGAGCAGATTCTATTCCCTTAAAGGTGACACCTAGCCTTGAACGGGATCTCTTGAGTAATAACATTCGCATGTCATCACTTAAAGGAGCAAAATAGGTGTTAGTCAAAGTCAAACAGCATAACAACTTATTTAAGTGAAGTTTTAATTTGCTCAAGACATATGATGCCTCTTAGGGACCAAAAGAACTAGCTAGGTAATGATGTTCATTTTGTCATCACCCAAGGTAAGATATGTGTTAAGCCACCAACAAGTAGCATAATGACTTTTCAGATTGAATATGACTTTTTAGGGTAACATGGTTGCCTTGTAAGTGGCGATATTCATTTGCCATCACTTACTTATTGACGAAGGTTAGCCATCAATTGGACAGCATAATGTCGTATCCTAACACTAACATGAACACGTGGGTGATAATGTTCCTTCATTATTGACTACATAACTATGCTATGCAAGAGTATAGGTTAGAAGTGATTTCCCCAAGTGTCATTATTCTCCAGGTCATTCTAGTAGCATTTCAATATGGTTTGACGTGGTTAAGCTCAAAGGGTTCACTATTTGAGTTGACATTTAAATCAGTATCTGAATTACTTCTTCATCCGATAAGGACAATAAGGCACCCTAATCCTAAGCCCATCGCAAGCTTCGTTGAATGGATTAAATTTCATGAATGTATTTTCCTATACAAATATGGAGGAACAATCATGAGAGATATAGGTAATTTACCCCCTGAAAGTTATTGTTATGCCTATGTGAAGGGTTATTCACAAAGGCGGATAGCTCGTTCACTCCAAATAATTAGGACCCTAACCTCACCATGGAGTTTGGTGGGAATCTAAATGCAAATGTAAGTACACAGTGTGTGTTGGGAAAATAGTCAAACCTTGTATTTACCCCCATATTTACCATATTTATTAAACTGAATTTATTTTGGAACAAAGCAATCTCTGACGATCACATGGCAAAAATCATGACAAATAAAAGATAAGTAGACAAAAATGGAAGGGGATTATAATTAAATCATGATCGAAAATCAAGGGATTTAAGAACTAAGTAAAAAATGGCTAGTTGTAGGTCTAACTCTTTAAATTAGTCCCCAGTGGAGTCACTAAGCTATCAACAACGAGCCTCCCACGAAGAAAATGTATGACTTAAAAATATTTCTTAATGAGGAAATGTCCTCTCGACTGGGACTCTTTCTTTTTAACGTGATGGGAACGAGAAAGTATGAATTCTTGGCTCTAGACCATGAAAGGGGACTATGGGATGAATCATTCATCCACTCGAGATAAATCACTCATCAAACTAGTCTCAAGTGGCTACCATAAAGTGGCCAACAATTGGAATCGCCATTGATCATTTAGGCTAGGCATGATCGGATGCCTAATGAATCCGATATTTAGAGTTAAAAAACTCAAAACATTGATTTCATTGTCTGCGTAATTTAGAGATTCAACAGTTGGCTTTAGAAGTTGATTATGGGCAAGGAGTTAAAGCCCCCTGCGATGTTTGAAATTGGTACTTTTCTACTCATGTTTTAATTTAGTTTCAGTTCCTCGGTTTTGACTTATCATTATTCATAGATAATCCCCATCTTATGCACAAATTTGAATAAAATAAACTTGGGTTTAAAAAAATTTAATACACATATGTGCCCCAGAAAAGTGAAAAACATAGGATTGTTTAATTAAAATATCCTCCGGATTTAGCTTCTGAAAATAGGATATTCCATGTCAAGCATTAGAGAGAGACTGACACGAAACATTACCTTATAATTTTTTAAAAACAATCTTGAAAATATGGATGGAAGATGGCCATTACAAATGAAATGTGCTAGTATGATGATAAAATGAGATAATGTCGCATAAAATAAACCACACAAAACAACAAAAGAAAAAGGGTAAGGACAATTAGAATGCATGTTGTAATTATCATCGATAATTTTAAAAAAACCAAATCAACAATTTTAGAGAAGTATTGGGATCAATTGACTGATTGAGGTATGAAAACCAAGTTTGAATATTTAAAAGTCTAAAAGAAATTCACGGAGAGAAATTTTGATTTTTTTCTTAACAATTTTAAGAAAAATGAGTGTAACAAGTTTAAATTGACAAATTTGACTATTTTTTAATTTTTTTTGAAAACAAGGTTAGCGTATCCCCTTAGAAGATGAGGTTAAGGTATCCATTTGGAAGACAGGGTTAGAGAATCTCTGTAGTTGAAAACATTGGTAACTTTTCAAATTTGAATAAAGTTTGTACAAGTGGGGTTGGAATATCCTTTCGAAAAATGGGGTTAGAGTATCCTCATAGATAAAAATTTTTGTAAGTTTTGAAATTTGAATGAAATTTGTAAAAGTAAGGTTGGAGTATCCTCTTGGAAGATAGGGTTAGAGTATTCCCATAGATAAAAACTTTGATGATTTTCAAGAGACAATTGCAAAGGATTTATCTTAACAAAGGTTCAATGATTTCTTGACAAAATGACATTTTTGACAAATTCTAGACAAAATAGGTGATTTTTGCTTAAGAAAATTAATAATAATAAAGATGATAAAACTTAAAAATTGTTCGTGCCTTGCTCTGAGACCAAAGGAAGGTTGACGCATATGTTTTTGACTAAATAGGGTTGATCAGGATCACATGAAGGCATTTGAATGCCTTGGAGTAAGGGTTCAAAAAAATCAATTGACATTGACCAATGTTGAAAATAGGGACAACATCATGCAATCCCCCTTTCTGATTTTATTATAGACAAATTTAGAGGCTTTAGGGGTCGACTTAGTTATTGTTGGAAAGGTGACTCGATATAGTTTAATGTAAAAATATTCTAAAAATCCCAAAAAATAATCTTTTAGGTGGAAATAATTTTTGAAGTTGGATTAAACGTGTCACTGATAGCACGTATAGTGGAAAAAGTATGGAAATTTTTGAAAAATCATTCCCAACTCATAGGGAATCATTAAATAAAAAAAGATATATTTTTAGTACTTTTTAGGAAAAATATTTTAAAAGTTGAAAATATCATTCGATGGGGCAAAATGGCCAAAATAGAAAATAAATCGCTAACTCTAGGGTTCTAGATAGCGTTGGTTCAAAAAATCATAACTCATTCATCTGAAATGACTCGAGTGCAAATGAGATACCATTAGAAAGATAATTCGATGCACTTTCACGAAAAAATACCGTAAATTTTGTGAAAAATGGTCTAGGATTTGAAAATGATTTTTCAAGTTGTGACCACTATGTTATCAAGGCAAAACAAGGGAGTTTTTTAGTTTTCTCAGTTTTGTTAGGGCCTAAACTCGGGATACAGACATCTGAATATCCATGACAAAAAGAAATAAGTGGCATGGGCTTCACCAGGTCATCTACAACACCCAAGAGTATTTGGGACGATGAAATAGCCCATTGACCATATCACAAACATTGGGACTATACGCAAAAGATCAAGATACAAGCAACTTTAGACAATAAAAGGGACATTTCATTCTTAAAAATAGAATATTTCACCTAAATAACCTATTGAATCCACATATGAGACTTGATTTCTATTAAGATTGGAAGACTAATGAAGGAAAACCTAAAATTAGAAAACCAATGAAGGAAAACCTAAAATTCATGTTAATCCTTATTTATTAAGGTTAGCATGGGCTTAACTTAGAAGGCTTTAGAAAAATAGGCTTTTGACATCAAACAAGCAAGTCTTGATAAACATGTTATAGACAAATATGACATACATAAAATAAGCATGGATAGCATTTTTAAACAACCAAGATGATATTTTGACATGGAAAAGATGGCAAAGATACAAGGAAATGACAAATAAGATGTATGGAAATGCTAGCTTCATGTCTTGACAAATGTACTATGAACTAAAAATGACATTCATGACAACGAACGTAAATAGCATGTTTAGACAAGTAAAAATGGTATCTTAACATGTAAATAATGATAAAAATGAAAGAAAAAGACTAATAAGATGTGTGAAACTACTAGCTTCATGAAAAATATCAAGAGTCATGCCATAGAGGATGATATGAACATGTTTAAACAAGAAGAACTTTGTCAAAAATTTAGAACAACATTAAAAAGGGCAAATCAATCACATAACATGGTAAAGCATAGCAAGAAGTTCAATATAGCATAAAAAAATCCTAGGTTTACCACAAATAAAGCCATAAAATGCATAAAAGTCCTAGGAATAGAGTCATGGTCACATAGATATGGCTCTCTCAAGTGCTAAGAATGATGATGAAAGAAGAAAGCAAATAAAAAAAAGATAGAGCTTATATCAAATAGTTTTAGACATTAAATTATCTTTTGAGCAAAAAACTTACTGACTTTGAGTTCACATTTTCCCTCTCTTTGCTATTTAGTAGCAAGAAAAGAATGCCCAAAATTAGCTTGAAAGATATGCTAACAATGGATGGAAGGTTTTAAATAAAAAGAGGGTGAAAAAGAGTTTTTAGTTGTGGCTTTGACGAAATACAAGAATAAAAGGTTTTTTTCTAAAGAAGAAGATGGCTGAGAAGGGTTTTTGGAGAATGTTTTAATCTATAAGAATGCATTTGAAATGTTTGTGTTTTGTTTATTTAGCTGAGAATGTTAGCCTTATATGACCATATGAATAGGAAAAACCACATAAAAAAGTAGGGGTATTTTGGGGTTTTAATGCATGTACCTCATGCATGGACAAGGTACTATGCTTAGCAGCACACTAAATCCATTGGCTGGCCCAGCAAAAATAATGAATCAAGGCTACTTTTGGTAGCTGAGCAATAAGAAAGTCCAAGGTTGTTGTCTACCAAGGTGAATTAAGTTATGAAAATGTCTCTTGTCATGGCTACTTGGGCCTAAAAAATTTGTTAAAACCTAATCATAAGTCCAATGCTAAAGCCTCTTATGAATTTGGATGATTTTTTATGCGAAAAACATGGTCCAAGTCGTGTCTTAATATCATGGTGTAAAGGGTCACAATGGCATGAATTGGGTATTTTAGCCTTAGAGTATCAATACAATGTATATTGTATCGATGCTTGAAGCAAATTTTTGCTCTAGGTATCAAAATAATGAAGCTAGCATCGATACCAGCATTTTTTTTATCGATACTGACTAGCATGGATTTTTAAGCTACTATGAAGCCTAGTATCGATAAAAGGGTCTACGTATTAACATAAAAGCACCTATATCAATACATAACCCTTTTGTATTGATACAACATATGAAATTTTGAATTTTTGGTGATGTGGAAGCCTTGTATCGATACCTAAAGGCCATGTATCGATACTTACTCATGTAAACATGGATTTCACACACCTTTGGCTTTCGAACGTCTTACCATGGCTAGGAATAATGGGGGACTGATCTGTGCTTGTTGAAATGATCTTGAAGACACCTCGAATAGTGATCTTTCAATTAGATCTTGAAATGACAAAAATTAGCCTTAACAAAATAGGTGTCTAAATTTTAAATTTGTGAACCTTGAAAGTAGTGCAACTTTTTAAGGTGTTATTATTGAAATCTTAGGAGGCAACTTGATTGAATCTATGTGAACCTAATAACAAGCAATTTTGCCTTAAGGATAAAAGGTTTAATCATGGGCAACAACATTTTTATTCTTCCATTTTGTCTTCAATAAGTTTTTCAATGAGGTTTCACAAATATACAAAATATTTCCTATAATCTTAAGACCAAAATTCTTCCTTTTATTTAGTTTATTAGTTTTCTTTGTTAGATTACTTGCTTGTCATAATTTATAATTATTTTTTTTTTAAAAAGTGGTGCTTGATTTTTTTTTATATATTTGCATGTTCATGCCAATATCTAATTAACTATTATATTAGTGCTACTGTTTATTTAAATTTTGATTAAACTACCATTTTATTTATTATTATATTGGCTTTTGGTTTTGACGATGCTATAGTTAATTTTCATTATAAATGTGTTGGTTTTAGGTAATATTGATGGGAAATCCAACCTTATGCTTAAACAAATTTAAACATAAGGTAGAAAAATAATAACAAAAGTGTAGCAAAAAATAAACATGGAGCAAACTGGATTTCTTGTAGGATCATGAGATCATGACACACATGCAATAAGCATGATAATAATAAAAAATAAATAAACACCGAATTAAAGATTATACCTACTCAAATGCTGCTAATTTTAAATGTGCTTGTTCCTATAGCAAGAAAAGGATCATATGGTCAATTCAACCGATCTTGAAGATCATGGGCAATCTAAACATATTGCCTCAACCGATTATTCACATAAACAGTAGTTAGAGCCCTAGAGGATCGAGGATTCTTTACCACAAGCTATGTTAGGACTTTTAGTGGAAATGGAATCCAAAGAGGGTGAATTGATTTCATAAAATTTTGGTAAATTAAAACTTTGATGAATAAAATTGAGAAATCTAAATAATAAACTTTGGAGTGCAAGTTAGTGAATAGAAATAAACAATTAAAGACAAGGGAAAAAGAAGCAAACTCAATGATTTAGAGAGGTTCAGCTTCAATTGCCTGCGTCCTCTACCTTGACCTCACTTACCTCGGATTTCCATAATTCACTAACTTGAATTGTCTACCTTTCAAGGACAAGGTATAACCTTTACACTCCTTATCTTTCAAGGCTAAGATAGAAACCCCTACCCTTTATCTTTTGTGGCTAAGATAGAATCCTCTCTCACTATTTTTGACGACTAAGTAGAATCCTTCTCTATTTTTTTGGCTAAGTAAGAGCCTTTTCTTTTTACAAAGATTTGAGTGTAAACAAATAAAACCTCTAAAGGTTAGGTGTTTACAAATATTTTGGCTCAAGGAAAATATGTATCTAAAGATAGAAAATAAAAAATACAAAGATAGGATGATTTAATCCTATACAAAAATGAACTACTTAGCAAAAATGAAAGATGTAACTACAAACACAATCTCTCTTCTCTTTTTTTTGTTTTTTGTTGAAGATGTTGGAGTAGCTTATTTATAGCCTTGATCATGATTCTAGCCATTGGGAATATTTGGTCAAGGAATATAGCCGTTGGAGTCTTCATAAATGTCATTTCTCATTGTTCCCCATGATGTTGTATCGATACAATACCAAAAGTATCAATACATGAGTTAAAAATGTGACCGTTGCAGGCTTCTTATCGATACAAGATGTTGAATATCAATACTTATCGATACATTCAAGGGTTTCAGCCAAACTTTGGCTACTGTAAAGTAATGTATCAAAACATATAGGGTGAGTATCGATACTTACTACCTTGTATCAATACATGTTGATTTGTATCGATATAATTAAGTGTTTTAAGCATAATATCGATACATTCATGCATTGTGTCAATACATCCCTTTAAATCCTTTGTAAAATGATTTTTTTGGCTTGAAATTGACTTAACATATCTAAAAAATATTCCAAGTATAAATGTACATTTGGGAACATATATTTTTGGGAAAATGGAAACTTAGCATTTTTTTCAAAATATTTTTCAATTTAATACAAGTACTAAGTTAGAAATAGTTGAGTACAAATCAATTTAGCTTAAGTTGTTTGTTACATCAAAACCAAAATTAATTCAAAGCTAACATTCTCCCCCTTTTTGATATAATGAAACTTAAGATAAATTTGCTTATTAATACCTCCCCCTAAATTTTTTAGATTTGTAATGAAAAACTCCTCCTCAATAAAGGTAATGATTTTCAAAAGCTTTCATTTAAGAAAATGGGGTCCAAAGGTAATGATTTTCAAAAGTTTTAATTTGAGAAAATAGGGTCCTTTAAAGCTACAACATTTCAAATTCACTATATTTCCCATTATTCACAGATCAAGCTATAGCATGTAAACAAAATATTTTGGTTCCAACAAAACAATATCATCATATCAATAAATGCAAGACATATTTCACAAATTTATGCCATTTCTCCCTTTTTTTGTTATATCAAAACACAAAAACAGTTAATTCAAAGCAATGGAGAAAATGCAAGCATAGTGTGCACAATCAAAGCTAATGAATGGACAATAAAGCGCTAAATAAATTCAACAAAATAATTAAAAGATGTCAAATGGAATAGAAAGAGTTTGAGGATCATAAAATTCAAAAATCTTAAGAGTGAGCCTAAAATAAGCCTAATGTGACTAATTATCATTAGTTGAAGGATCCTCGATGAGTAGAGAAGTAGGCGGAAGAGAATAAGGAAAAGTCACCAAGAAGCTATGGAATTGCTTGGTTAACACTCGATGACTATGCTTTAGACTAGAAAAGCGAGCATCAATGGAATCGAAGCGGTGATCCTAAGAGTCAAAGTGTCACTCCCGTGTATCAAGACGTCCCATGATGGAATCATGCATATGTTGGAGGCCCATCTGCACGGATGATAAGGTGTCGAGAGCTAGGGGTGAAGGAGGCATATCACGCTCCATATCATTATCATCATCATGGTCAACGGGAAGGGGAGCATTTGGTTGCATAAACAGTGAAGGTGGTTGTAGATAGGCCTTAGGAACAAAGTCATCACCTTAAATGTCACTCTTGACGAGCCCCATAGATTTGCATCCAATATAACGATAAAAAGATACCATAATCCTGGGGTCGCAAGAAAGATCAAGACCTTGAGTGTCAAAGTAATAGCTCAATACCATGCCATGTAGGAGGTAATGATACCCACGAACACAAAAGACAAGGTCCACAAAGAGAAAATGGTAAGGTTTAGGCGATTTCTAGTTTAAATCATATGGAGCCACTAATAATTAGAATCGCTAATTAAAGTATGTTTGGTGCCGTAGGAACAAAGCACATGGGAAATGATAAGATGAAAGAAGTAGTCAACGGGAGGAAGGAGGGTGGCTTTGTTATCTAAGGTATGCAAAATAGTGGGTATTAAACCTTCGTTGATTGAACCATCCTTTGGGAAACGAAAAGCGATCACAAGGGAAGTCAGGTTAACTACAAGATCTTGTCCCAAAAGATAAGATTGAATAGCAATAGCATGGTCATGATCATCAATTACAAGTGAAGCATTGCTAAAAAGAGGCACGAACAAGATTTTTTCGAACTGGAACACTGAGATAAAGAAATTTGGTCCATGCGAAGTCATCAAAAGTTTGAAGGTAGGGATAAGTAATGGACCAAAGGAAAGGGAAGTCGATAACTTGACATTGTTGGATAGGCATACGGGCATAGATGGTAGTGAATCACTCACGAGCCTATGCATTTTGAAAACATAAGTAAAAAAATGATTGATTTTGGGTCGAAGGTGGTTGGCAAGTAGAACAAGTTAAAGCATGAGTGACAGGCCCTTGACGATGGATGGTTTATTTGGTCTTTGAAGGCATGGTAGTGCTTTAAGGTGGTTAGGGAATTTTTTAAGCACGTGGTGACAAGATAGAATTGGACACTGGTTCAGACAAACTGAAGAGAGGACAGATGTTGGTGAAGTGTTTGAAATTATCCAGAAAGACTCGGATGAAGTGAAAGTGGGTTTCGATAAGGTTTATCGAGGGTGGTAAAGATTGTTTGAGAGAGGAGGCCAAGTTAAGGAAGCTAGGAGTAGGTGAGGTGCTAAGGAAAGGTTGTTTGAGGAAAATGGTAGAGCACGTGTTGGGTAGAGGGTTTTGGTGGCAATGTGGTATAGTTTCTCGAGTAATTTTGCAATCTATCACAACGGTCAAGGTTAAGAAGCCATGAGAATGAAAAAGCACATGTAAATTTAAAAGAAATCTGGACAAATTAGGAGGATTTTGAAAAGGAAATGGTTAAGGTTTGAGTAAAGAAGATTATCAATTTTTTTTATGATTTTAGGTCTTAAGGGATTGAGTTTTTGAAAGGAACTGGTGAATTTTATGAAATTAAACTATTTTGGATCAATGATTGTAGAAAAATATGAAAATTAGATGACAAGTGATGGTTGAGGATTGAGTGGGTTAAGGGAAACTAAGTAAAAAGTGCCTGGGGTTCAATGAAAATGAAATTTTGCACATGAAGATTACCTAAATCAACAGTCTGTATCAATACAGAGAAAAGAGTATCGATACTTAGAGCTAAGTATCAATATGATGAATTATATCTCGAGATATAAAACAAGTTTGGGCTGTATTGATACAAGGTGGAGAGTATTAATACAATGTATCAATACATAGAGTTAGGTATCGATATAAGGAAATTTTGGGTTTTATATCGATACCTTGAATTCGATCTCGACAGTGGGAAAAAGTTTTTGCTAGTATCGATACATATAGCTTAGTATTAGGTCATTTCTATTCATATGGTATTAATTTAAGCATATTTTTTACCCAATTGCTCATTGAAAAACATTTGAAAATGCAAATTTAAACAAAGTGTTAATATCAAAATCACTTAGCATGAACATCATGAATAAACACTACACATATCAAAGTTTTAAGGCTTAAAGGTTACCCGTCATTTCTTTATGTATCTAGAGCATTCATTTGTATTGCATTTCTCCTCATTACTCTAACACACCTACAAGAAACTTTTACTTGGTTTTTGGTACCCAAATTGCTTTGGGTCCTTGAATGTTAGTCTCAAACCTCTTGTTCCCTTAGGGATCTATACTTGCCTAACTTTAAATTGTGTCATTTTCTTGATAGGACAAGTATGCAAATTATGACCACTAAAATTGCAATGTGAGCACTTGGTCATATAAAATTGAAAAGATTTGTCTAAAATGATTTTCTTTTCTTGTTCCAAGCTTTCAATCTTTCTTTTCAAGTTAAAATTGACTTTCTCTAAAATGTTAATTTTTAGCTTAGAGTCATTAAAATCATTTTTCAAATCTTTGTTTTCATCCACCAACACAAGTTTTGATTTCAATAGTAAATCATTTTCAACTTTTAATTTTGAAATCATTTTTTTTTTGTGTTTAGAGTTCATTTCCTTAAACTCAACTACAAGATAATCAAAAGTACCTTGTAACTCATCAAATGTATAAGAATTTAAATTTGGAGAATTTAAGGTTACCTTGGGCTCATCAAGAGCCATGAAACAAAGGTTGACAATTTGGTCTTCCTTGGAGTCATCATCATCAGAAAAGTAATTATCACTCCAAGTTGCTATAAATGCCTTTTTTTTCTTTTTCAATATGGGTAATCGGATTTGACATGCCTCGATTTGTTGCAATCGTAGCACACTACCTTGTTAACCTCTTTAGATTGGGATGATTTATCATTATCTATCTTCATGAATTTCTTGACAAATATGATCATCTCCATATCTTCACTATCCTCATCATCGTTATCCTCTTCTTCACTTATGAAAGCTTTCAATGCAACTCCAACTTTTCTTGGTTGCTCATTTCTATGTTTATCTTCATTTTGTATGTAAGAAGTGATTCGATGAACTCATCTAAGGTAAGGAGATTGAGTTCTTTTGACTCCTCACTTGCGGGCACTTTAGCTTCCCATGACTTAGAAAGGCCATTCAACATTTTCTTGATTATTTCTTTGTTGGGATACACCTTTTTGAGACCCCTCAAACCATTTATAATGTCTGTGAATCTATCGAGCATCTCCTTGATGCTCTCCTCCAGTTTCATTTTAAACATCTCATAATCATGAGTGAGCATGCTTATATTGGACTTCTTGACTTGATTAGTCCCTTCATGTGTGATAGCCAACTTACCCCATATTTCTTTGGCATTATCACACAAAGACACCCTATTATTCTCATTGGGGCATAATGCACAAAAAATTATGTGCATGACCTTGGCATTGAGTTTATCTATCTTAGTGTCTTTCACATCCCATTCCCATTCTTCCTTGGGAACTTCAAGGTCACCCACCATCTTTGTTGGGATAAGTGGGCCTTTCATGATTATCTTTCAAACTTAATAATCATTTGCTTGAAGAAATAGCCTCATCCCTATCTTTCAATACGCGTAATCTTGGGCTTATCATTAAATTTAAAGAATTTAAGGTTACCTTGGACCAATCAAGAGCCATGAAACAAAGGTTGACAATTATGTCTTCCTTAGAGTCATCATCATCGAAAAAGTCACTATTAATCCAAGTTGTTACAAATGCCTTTTTTTTTTCTTTTTCAATAATGGATAATCAGATTTGACATGCCTCAATTCATGCAATCGTAGCACACCACCTTGTTAACCTTTTTAGATTGGGATGATTTATTGTTATCTATCTTCATGAATTTCTTGAATTTCTTGACAAATATGATCATCTCCATATCTTCACTATCCCCATCATCGTCATCCTCTTCCTCACTTATGGAAGCTTTCAATGCAACTCTAACTTTTCTTGGTTGCTCCTTTCTATGATTTATCTTCATTTTGTATGTAAGAAGTGATTCGATGAGGTCATCTAAGGCAAGGAGATTGAGTTCTTTCGACTCCTCACTTGTGGGCACTTTAGCTTCCCATGACTTAGGGAGGCCATTCAACATTTTCTTGATCATTTCTTTGTTAGGATACACCTTTCTGAGACCCTTCAAGCTATTTATAATTTCTGTGAATCTATTGGGCATCTCCTTGATGCTCTCCTCCAGTTTCATTTTAAACATCTTATAATCAAGAGTGAGCATGCTTATCTTGGACTTCTTAACTTGATTAGTCCCTTCATATGTGATAGCTAACTTACCCTATATTTCTTTGGCATTATCACACAAAGACACCCTATTGTACTCATTGGGGCATAATGCACAAAAAATGTGTGCATGGCCTTGGCATTAAGTTTATCGATCTTAGTGTCTTTCTCATCCCATTCCTATTCTTCCTTGGGAACTTCAAGGTCACCCACCATCTTTGTTGGAATAAGTGGGCCTTTCATGATTATCTTCCAAACTTAATAATCATTTGCTTGGAGAAATAGCCTTATCCCTGTCTTCCAATAAACGTAATCTTTGGCTTATCTTTAAATTTAGAGAATTTAAGGTTACCTTGGGCTCATCAAGAGCCATGAAACAAAGGTTGAAAATTTGGTCTTCCTTGGAGTCATCATCATAAAAAAAGTCACTATCACTCCAAGTTGCTAGAAATGCCTTTTTTTTTCTTTTTCAATAATGGGTAATCGAATTATACATGCCTCGATTCATTGCAATCGTAGCACACCACCTTGTTAACCTTTTTAGATTGGGATGATTTATTATTATCTATCTTCATGAATTTCTTGACAAATATGATCATCTCCATCTTTACTATCCTCATCATTGTCATCTTCTTCCTCACTCATGGAAGCTTTCAATGCAACTCCAACTTTTGTTGATTGCTCCTTTCTATGATTTATCTTTATTTTGTATGTAAAGAGTGATTCAATGAGCTTGCCTAAGGCAAAGAGATTGAGTTCTTTTGACTCCTCACTTACGGGCACTTTAGCTTCTGACTTAGGGAGGCCATTCAACATTTTCCTGATCATTTCTTTGTTGGGATACACTTTTCTGAGACCTTTCAAGCCATTTATACTATCTGTGAATCTAGCGGCCATCTTATTGATGCTCTCCTTCAGTTTCATTTTAAACATCTCATAATCAAGAGTGAGCATGCTTATCTTGGACTTCTTGACTTGATTAGTCCCTTCATGAGTGATAGCCAACTTACCCCATATTTCTCTGGCATTATCACACAAAGACACCCTATTGTACTCATTGGGGCATAATGCACAAAAAATTGTGTGCATGGCCTTGGCATTGTGTTTATCTATCTTAGTGTCTTTCTCATACCATTCCTATTCTTCTTTGGGAACATCAAGGTCACCCACCATCTTTGTTGGGATAAGTGGGCCTTTCATGATTATCTTCCAAACTTAATAATCATTTGCTTAGAGAAATAGCCTTATCCCTGTCTTCCAATACGCGTAATCTTGGGCTTGTCTTTAAATTTAGAGAATTTAAGGTTACCTTGGGCTTATCAAGAGCAATGAAACAAAGGTTGACAATTTGGTCTTCCTTGGAGTCATCATCATCGAAAAAGTCACTATTACTCTAAGTTGCTAGAAATGCCTTTTTTTTCTTTTTCAATAATGGATAATCGGATTTGACATGCCTCGATTCATTGCAATCGTAGCACACCACCTTGTTAACCTTTTTAGATTGGGATGATTTATCGTTATCTATCTTCATGAATTTCTTGAATTTCTTGAAAAATATGATCATCTCCATATCTTCACTATCTTTATCATCGTCATCCTCTTTCTCACTCATTGAAGCTTTCAATGCAACTCTAACTTTTCTTGGTTTCTCCTCTCTATGATTTATCTTCATTTTGTATGTAAGGAGTGATTCGATAAGCTCGTCTAATGTAAAGAGATTGAGTTCTTTCGACTCCTCACTTGCGGGCACTTTAGCTTCCCATGACTTAGGAAGGCCATTCAACATTTTCTTGATCATTTCTCTGTTAGGATGCACCTTTTCGAGACCCTTCAAGCCATTTATAATGTCTGTGAATCTATCGGGTATCTCCTTGATGCTCTCTTCCAGTTTCATTTTAAACATCTCATAATCAAGAATGAGCATGCTTATCTTAGACTTCTTGACTTGATTAGTCCCTTTATATGTGATAGCCAACTTACCCCATAGTTCTTTGGCATTACCACACAAAGACACCCTATTGTACTCATTGGGGCATAATGCACAAAAAATGTGTGCATGGCCTTGGCATTGAGTTTATCGATCTTAGTGTTTTTCTTATCCCATTCCCATTCTTCTTTGGGAACTTCGAGGTCACCCACCATCTTTGTTGGGATAAGTGGGCCTCTCATGATTATCTTCCAAACTTAATAATCATTTGCTTGGAGAAATAGCCTCATCCTTGTCTTCCAATAAGCGTAATCTTGGGCTTATCTTTAAATTTGGAGAATTTACGATTACCTTGGGCTCATCAAGAGCCATGAAACAAAGGTTGATAATTTGGTCTTCCTTGGAGTCATCATCATCGAAAAAGTCACTATCACTCCAAGTTGCTATAAATGCCTTTTTTTTTCTTTTTCAATAATGGGTAATCAGATTATACATGCCTCAATTCGTTACAATCGTAGCACACCACCTTGTTAACCTTTTTAGATTGGGATGATTTATTGTTATCTATCTTCATGAATTTCTTGACAAATATGATCATCTCCATCTTCACTATCCTCATCATCGCCATCCTCTTCCTCACTTATGGAAGCTTTCAATGCAACTCCAACTTTTCTTGGTTGCTCCTTTTTATGATTTATCTTTATTTTGTATGTAAGAAGTGATTCGATGAACTCGTCTAAGGCAAGGAGATTGAGTTATTTTGACTCCTCACTTGCGGGCACTTTAGCTTCCCATGACTTAAGAAGGCCGTTCAACATTTTCTTGATCATTTCTTTGTTGGGATACACCTTTCTAAGACCCTTCAAGCCATTTATAGTGTCTGTGAATCTATCGGGCATCTCTTTGATGCTCTCCTTCAGTTTCATTTTAAACATCTCATAATCAAGAGTGAGCAT
>JBBYHK010048126.1:23498-49188 GCA_038382065.1 Adansonia grandidieri | reverse complement strand
TAAAAAACCCATATTTACATTTTTCAAAACTTCATGCATTAAAGAGGATTATATCTAAATAGAGACCAAATGGAACCAATTTAACCAAGACCAAAGTGAGACATAGTTAGTAGGTACCAATTTTAGGTGCTACGAGGATGCTAGTCCTTCCCTATGCGTAGCCAACTCCCGAGCCCAACCAATGAATCTTTGGACTTCACAGACCTTGAAATCAATGTTTTGAGTTTCATAACTCGTAATATTGTTTTCAGTAGGCGTTCGATCTTGCTTAGCTTAAAGCGATCGATGGCAACTCCAAGTTTATGGCCACTTCGTGGTGGCCATCCGGATCCAGTTGGATGAGCGACTCGTCTGACGGTCCCTATCCCTTCCATACCATCACTCCTAATCCAAATACCAATCAAGGGATAGCTTAAAGGCTCAACCACAAGTAACCATCATTCATTAATAAGTCAAGCGTGTCATGTCCTTCAGATCATCCAAAGTTTTAAAGGTTGGGCATGTGGCGACACTTACTTATTGTCGTTTCATCAAACATATTCATGACATATCATAAAAGTGTAATCTGATTTTAATCTAAAATGTAAGGAGCCTTGAAACATGAAATCTACCATTTGTCACTAGTACAATACTCAGATACATTGAAAAGCTATAAAATATGACCACCAAGCCTGTTAACTATATTAGCTTTGAATTAATCTTAGTTTTGATATAACTAAAACTTAAACTTAATTAGCTTGTGTTTAATTATTTTCAATATTAGTATTTTTCCATGAAATATTTTGTAAACACTTTAAAAAATACTAAAAAGTGTTTTAACTCCTTCAAGCACTCAAAAATGTGTTTTTAATACATATTTTTATATAAAATATTTTTGAGATAAGTTTTACATCTTTTAAAGTCATGAAAAACCTTTTAAAATTGATTTTCATGAGAATGCATTGAGACACTATGTGTATTATCGATACAATTCTTGGTAGTAGCTAAATAACCTTAAAATGCAAAAATCACTATTCATGTTCGAGACAGAGCATTCTGTATTGATACAACACTGTTCATGTATCAAGACAGATCTTTTTGTATCGATATAGGATAGTTTAACGATCGTATTTTGGATCATTGAGTCTAAGGGGAATTCTAAAGAAAGCCCCATGCCACCAAATCTGTTAAGGTTAATTGAACAAGAAATGTGTAGATCTTACCTCATGAGGAACCTATTGAAACCATAAATCTTGGAATAAAAGAAGTCAAGATTGAAACCTCTAAAAGCCTATTAACACGAATCAAATTAATAAACCTTTTCTAAGGATATCAGGATGTGTTTGCCTAGTCCTATTAAGACATGCCTAGAGTGACACTAACATAATGGTCCATAAACTTCCTCTTAAACTCGAATGTAGGCCATACAACAAAAAATCAAGAAAATGAAATCAAAAATGCTTCTTAAGATAAAAAAAGAAGTGAAGAAACAATTTAAGGCAGGATTTCCCAAAGTAGCTAAGCATCCTGAAGGGGTAGCCAACATAGTTTTGATTTCTAAAGAGGATGGTAAGATACGGATGTGTGTAGACTACAGGGCTCTAAACTAGGCCAGCCCTAAAAGCAGCTTTCTTTTACCTTATACCAACACTCTAGTTAACAATATTGCCAAAAATTCCTTATTTTCTTCATAGATTGATTCTTAGGCTATAATAGATTAAAGTGGCACTCGAAGACATGGAGAAAACTACCTAAGGTACTTTTTGCTATAAAGTTATGCCTTTCAGACTCAAGAATGCTAATCACCAAATCCCTAAAAGAGAATGAACATGTTGCTAATCTTCGAAAACCCTTTAAACGATTGCACAAATACCAACTTAAACTAAATCCTACTAAATGAACCTTTGGTGTCACATCCAGTAAGCTATTAGGCTTTATCATGAGTGGAAGAAGGATATAAGTTGACCACAAAAAGGTCAAAGCCTTCCAAAATCTGCCATTGCCTCGCAGCCAAAAGGAAATGAAGAGTTTTTTTGGGAAAGATAAACTACATAACTAGATTCATATCCTATTGACCGATAAATGTGATTCAATCTTTCGATTACTTGAAAGCAAAAGCCTAGAGAATAAACAAAAAGTGATAGAAAGCCTTAGATAAGGTCAAACAATACTTGTCAAACTCACTAGTACTTGTACCACCAGTGTTGAGGTGGCCTTTAATCCTGTATCTATCAGTTTTTAACAAGTCTATGGGTTGTGTATGGGTTAACATGGGATGTCAAGTAAAAAAGAACAAGCTATCTATTATCTGAGAAAAAAGTTCACAGAGTATGAAAACAATTACTCAACAGTTGAGAAACTATGTTGTGCTCTAGCTTGGATAGCTTGGAGGTTAAGGCAATACATGCTATACCACACTAAATGGATAATCGCTAAAATTCCATTAAATACCTTTGTGAGGCCATTGCCTTAGTAGAAAGGTTAGTTAGATGGCAAGCTTTACTTTCCAAATATGATATTATTTACATGAACCATAAAGCCATTAAAAGTAGTTCAATATCTGATTTCCTAGCAAGCTAAGTAATTAATGACTATAAGCCTTTAGATTTTGAATTTTTGGACAAAAATCTAATATGCATATCTGATGCAGAAGATCTCTTGATTGCAGTAAATCTAGGAAAATGTACTTTGTTGTATCTTTAAATGCATTAGGGCATAAAATCAAGGTAATTCTTATCTTATCTAATTGAAATTACTACCTTTTCATCACTAGATTAAAGTTTGATCGTATCGATAATATAGCTGAATATAAAGCCTATGTCATAGGGCTCTAAGCAACCATAAAGAAGGGTATCAAAACTATGCAAGTAGTCTAGGATTTAGCCTTAGTGATCTATCAAGTTCGAGGAAAGTAGAAGACCTGAGATGTTAAGCTAATCCAATACAAGAAGCTAATATTTGAATTATAATAAGACTTCGATGAAATTAGCTTTCAACATTTGCCTCAAAAGCAAAACTAAATGGTCAATGCTCTAGCAACCTTGGCCTTTATGTTTAAAATAAACTGAGAGTCAAAAGTCACACTTACTTAGATAAGTATATGTGAAGCTCTAGCCTATTGCCACAGCATAAAGGAGAAAAGGGATGGATTATTATGGTACCATTATATTCTTTGGTACGTTAAGGACCAATAATACCCCAAATATGCTACCAAAATTGACATGAGAATGATTCAAAGAATGGCTACAAGGTTTATCCTAGATGGTGGGATTTTATATAAGAATGATTGGGATTAAATATACTCCAGTGTGTAGATGCTCTCAAAACTAAGATAATCCTAGAAGAAGTCCATGAGAGAATTTATGGTACACACATTGATGGATACCAATTAGCAAAGTAAGTAATGCAATTAGGCTATTATTGGTTGACCTTTAAGATAGACTACATCAACTATGGCCAAAAGTGCCATAAGTGCCAAATCTATGTAAATAAAATGCAAGTCTCACAATCGCCTCTGCATGTCATGATAGCTCCATGGCCTTTGTTATGTAGGGCATGGATATGATTGGACTTATCACCCCCAAGGCCTCTAACGGGCACCATTTAATCTTAGTTGTCATTAATTATTTTAGTAATTGGGTGGAAGTGACTTCATACACCAATGTTATCAAATCTATCATTTGTAGATTTGTCAAATGAGACCTCATCTATAGATATGGGCTCCTTGAGCAGATCATTACAGCTAATACACACAACTCGAAAAACAAGATGATACAAACAGTTTGTTTTTAGTTCAAAATTCATCACCATAACTTAGTGTTATAACTCTTGAAAATGAATGGGGTAGTCAAAGCAGCCAATAATAACATTAGAAAGATAGTCGAGAAGATGGTTGAAACATATGAAGATTGGCACGAGAAGCTACCTTTGATGTTATACACTTACTGTATAGCAATTTAGACTTCTACGGGGGTTACTTTTTTTCCTTATTTTACGATATGGAGGCTATTTTACCTATTGAGGTTAAAATCTCCTCACTTAGGGTCTTGCTAGTATTACAACTTGAAGAAGCTGAATGGGTGAAGGATCGATAGAAATAGCTTAATCTTATTGATTAGAAAAGCGTGAAAGCTATCTATCATAGGCAAATGTATCAAAAGCATATGATAAGAGCCTATAACAAGAAGATCTATCCTCGTCAGTTTCGATAAAGTTATTTAGTCTTCAAATAGATTCTCCAATCCATAAAAAAGCTCATGGAAAATGGATTCCATATTGGAAGGGCCGTACATAGCGAAATGCGTATTTTTCGAAAAAGCCTTGATTTTAACCTAGATGGATGGTAGTGACTTGCCCAACCTTGTAAACTCAGATTTTGTCAAAAGATACTATGCTTGATTAAGATTTTAGGGCAAAAACTCGAAAGAGGGTATTATAATCCTTGTAGACACCTTATTTTGTCCAGGCCAGTTTTTGGCATCCTAGGAGTTAGGTAAATGATGATAAAATCTAAAAATAGAAATCAAAACTGGGGGACAACTGTCGGGTGCTGTGTTGCTAGACACTATTAAGCGACACAACTCTAGGGAAATTTTTTTTTAAAAGGTCTAAAATGCCTATGGGCTATATTAAAGAAAAATATAAAATCGAGGCATCAAAGGCCACTTTTCATGGTGTCACTAGGGTCATTCAAATGAATACACAGGTTAATTTCTCACTGTTTGTGACTAAATTAAGGTAACTCGAGAAGCTATGGGTATGTGCAAGTTATATTGGTACACGAGCATCGATACGAGGCCTTTATGATGCAAAAAACTTGAATTTTCACATGTAGTATCGATACTAAAGGTTTTGGTATCGATACCCAAGGTGTGATATTGATACCTGGCATGTTTGTATTGATACAGGCTTTTGCAGTAGATAAAGTTATGGTTTTTGGTGAAATGTATTGATACATAAGCATGAATATCAATACAAGTCCACGGAGTATCGATACAGGCCTCTAAGTCTCGAGACTGGAAACAATTTTTGCTCTTAGTATTGATACACACCTCTTTGTATCGATACTCAAAGGTAAAAATTGCCTTGTGTATCGATACAACATGTTTTGTATCGATACAATAAGGCATTTTGCCTTGCTTGGACCATTTTTTAACCTTCAAAAATCTGATTCAAACATGTTTTTGGCCCCAAAAAACTATCTTAAAACTTTGCAAAACTTGGCTTTGGGCCTATGATTGGATTTATATAAATTTTAGAGCCCAAACAACCAATGACAAAGATTACTTTCACAAGATATATGGTTGTAAGAGGGTGGCAGGTATATCATTAGCTAAGAGGCTATCACAGCCTTTTTGCTCCCTTTCTCAGCATGATAGAACCAATGAGAAGAAAATCAGCTGAGCATGGTAGCTGAAGATGTTCCCTGGTCTAAGAGAGAAAAAACAAAAATGCCTTTGCCTTGTCTCCTAAAAGCATTAGTTGAGCATTAGATTAAAAGAGGGACTTTTAGCTACTTAAAAAAAAGGATTCTCTCCTATCTGAAAAAAACCTCCTCAGCCATTAAAAAAACTCTAAGCTATCAAAGAGGCTCTCCAGTAATCCTAGAAAACTCTTCATCCATCCCCATAAATCCTTCATCAACTCCAGCTCCAACAACTCACCAAAACACTGTTCCATTGCATTTCACCTTCAACCAACCTTCATTCTTGTAGCTCCCTAAAACCACCACAGAACACCTTAAAAACTTAACATTTCACATACTTTCATCCTTAAAACACCCCATTAGCAACCATATTACCAAAAGGCTTCCTTATTTCACCCCTTTTTGCCAAAAAATAGCAAAAAGAAGGAAAAAACTGAGGTTAAAGTTACATCTTAAAAAAAAAGAAACTTCAAGATTTTGCTAGTATATTTTTTAGCTTTTTTTGTATACTTTCTATTTTGATCATTCATTTCATTTTAATGAGCCTAACACATTAGTCTCATGGGGATACAATCTTTTGTTACTTTCCTTTGGCAGGAAAGGCATTTTTTCTATCATTTTTGTTAGAATCACAGTCCATCCGTTAAATGGGTCAAAGTTGGATTTTCATAATAATGTCAATGCTTTTTATGATTGGGCACTATCATCACATTCTCCTCATTAGGATATACGGTATTGATACTTTGGATTGGTAAGAAAAGCTTTTCTTCCCACAATTTTCCTTAAAATTAAATTTCATCTGTCAACTAGGACAAACTTGGATTCATCTAATAGTCCTCATTCTTTTTGCGATTGGGCACTATAAACACATTTCCCTCATTGAGGTACACGGTTTTGATACATTAGGTTGGGAAGAAAAGCTTTTCATTCCACCATTTTTCTTAGAATTAAAGTTCATCCATCAAATGGGCCAAAGTTGAATTTTCATAATAATGTCCATGCTTTTTGTGATTGGGCATTATGATCACATTCTTCTTATTGGGATATATGATATTGATGCTTTGGTTTAGTGGGAAACACTTTTCTTTCCACCATTTTCCTTGGAATTAAAGTTTATCCATTGAATTGGACAAACTTGGATTTATGTAATAATTCTCAATCTTTTAGCAATTAGGTACTATAAACACATTCTCCTAATTGGGATACATAATATTGATGCTTTGGTTTGGTAAGAAAGCCTTTTTTTCCACCATTTGCCTCATAATCAAAGTATATCTATAAAAATGGGATAAACTTGGATTCATTTAATAATCTCTGTTCTTTCGGTGATTAGGCGCTATGAAAAAACTCTTTTTTTTGGTTACACGATTTTGATGCCTTTCTTTAGTAGGAAACGCATTTTTTTCACCATTTTCATTAGAATTAAAGTTTATCCATCGAATAGGATAAAGTAGGATTTTTCTAATAATGTCCAAGTTTTTTGTGATTAGGCACTATCATCACCTTCTCCTCAATATGATAAACGATATTGATGGTTTGGTTTGGTAGGAAAAGCTCTTATTTCCACCATTTTTCTTAGAATCAGAGTCCATCCGTTGAATGGGACAAACTTGGATTCTTGTAACAATCTCCTATCGTTTAGTGATTGGGTACTATAAACATATTTTCCATATTGGGATGCATGATATTGATGCTTTGGTTTGGTAAGAAAGCCTTTTCTTTCCACCATGTTCCTTATAATCAAAGTTCAACCGTCAAATAGGATAATCTTGGATTCATGTAATAATCTCTATTCTTTTTATGATTGGGCACTATAAGCACATTCTCCTCATTGGTATACACAGTTTTGATACTTTAGTTTGGGAAGAAATGCTTGTCTTTTCACCATTCTCCTTAGAATCATAGTTCATTCGTCAAATGGGATAAACTTGGATTCATGTAATAATCTTTATTCTTTCGGTGATTGGGCTCTACAAACACATTCCCCTCAGTAGGATACACGATATTGATGCTTTGGTTTGGTAGGAAAGCCTTTTTTCCACCATTTTCATTAGAATCAAAGTTTGTTTGTCAAATGGGATAAACTTGGATTCTCATAATAATCTCCATTCTTTTGGTGGTTGGGCATTATAAACACATTCTCCTCATTGGGATACACGATATTGAAGCTTTGGTTTGGTAAGAAAAGCATTTGTTTTCCACCATTTTCCTTAGAATCAAAGTTCATCCATCAGATGGGACAAACTTAGATTCATGTAATAATCTCCTTCATTTTGGTGATTGGGCATTATAAACACACTATTCTATTTGGGATACATGATATTAATGCTTCAATTTGGTAAGAAAAGCTTCTCTTTCCACCATTTTCCATAGAATCAAAGTTCATTCGTCAAATAGGATAATGTTGGATTTTTGTAACAATGTCCTTGCTTTTTATGGTTGGGCACTATCATCAAATTCTCCTTATTTAGATATACAATATTGATGCTTTGGTTTGGTGGAAAAGCTTTTTTTTCCATTATTTTTTTTTGAGTTAAAGTTCAGCCATCAAATGGGACAAACATGGATTCATGTAATACTCTCTAGTCTTCTGGAGATTAGGCACTATAAACTCACTCTCCTCATTGGAATACATGATATTGATGCTTTGGTTTTTTATGAAAAGCATTTCCTCCCACCATTTTCTTTAGCATCAAAGTTTATTCATCATATGGGACAAACATGGATTCATGTAATAACCTCCATTCTTTCTGTGATTGGGCACTATAAACACATTATCCTCATTAGGATACACAGTTTTGATACTTTGGTTTGGGAAGAAAAGCTTTTCTTTCCACCATTTTCCCTAGAATCAAAGTTCGTTTGTCAAATGGGAAAAACTTGGATTGGTGTAATAATCTCCATTCTTTTGGTGATTGGGCACTATAAACATACTCTTCTCATTGGGATACACGATGTTGATGCTTTGCTTTTGTAGAAGGGTTTTTTTCCACCATTCTTCTTAGAATCACAGTACGTCTATCAAATAAGACAAACTTGGATTCTTGCAATAATCTCCATTCTTTTGGTGGTTAGGCACTATAAACACATTCTCCTCATTTTGATACACAATTTTGATGCTTTGGCTTGGCAAGAAAAATTATTTTTTTCCACCATTTTCCTTAAAATCAAAGTTCATCTTTTAAATAGGCTTGGATTCATGTAATAATCTCTATTATTTTGGTGATTGGGCACTGTAAACTTACTCTCCTTATTGGGATATATGATATTGATGCTTTGGTTTGGTATGAAAAGCGTTTCTTTTCACTATTTTTCGTAGAAGCAAAGATTATCCGTTAGATGGGACAAACATGAATTCACGTAATAATCTCCATTCCTTTTGTGATTGGGCACTATAAACACATTTTCTTTATTGGGATACACGACTTTGATACTTTGGTTTGGGAAGAAAAGCTTTTCTTTTCACCATTTCCCTAGAATTAAAGTTCGCCCATCAAATGGGACAAACTTGGATGCGCGTAATAATCTCTATTCTTTTTGGTGATAGGCACTATAAACACACTCTTCTCATTAGGATACACGATATTTATGCTTTGGTTTGGTAGGAAAGTCTTTTTCCATCATTCTTTTTAGAATCAAAGTACATCCTTTGAATACGGCAAACTTGGCTTCTCATAATAATCTCTATTCTATTGGTGGTTGGGCACTATAAACACATTCTCCTCATTGGGATGCATGATTTTGATGCTTTGGCTTTACAAGAAAAGCTTTTTTTTCAACCATCTTTTTTAGAATCAAAATTCATCTGTTAAATATGACAAAGTTGGATTTTCATAATAATGTCCATGCATTTTATGATTGGGCAGTATCATCACATTCTCTTCATTAGGATATATGATATTGATGGTTTGGTTTAGTGGGAAAAGCTTTTCTTTCCACCATTCCTTAGAATTAAAGTTCATCTGTCAAATAGGACAAACTTGGATTCATGTAATAATCTCAACTTTTTCAGTGGTTGGGCACTATAAGCACACACTCTTCATTGGGATATGCGGCACTAATACTTTGGTTTGGTATGAAAAGTAATTCTTTCCATCATTTTCCTTAGAATCAAAATTAATTCGTCAGATGGGACAAACTAGGATGCATGTAATAATCTTCATTCTTTTTATGATTAGGAATTATAAATACATCCTTCTTATTGGGATACATAGCTTTGATACTTTGGTTTAGGAAGAAAAGTTATTATTTTCACCATTTTCTCTAGAATCAATGTTCATCCATCAAATGAGACAAATTTTGATTCATGTAAACAAATTTTGATTCGTGTAATAATCTTCGTTCTTTTGGTGATTGGGCACTATAAACACAGTTTACTCATTGGGAAACACGATATTGATGCTTTGGTTTGGTAAGAAAGCTTTTTTTTCCCATTCTTTTAGAATCAAAGTAAGTTCTTCAAATGGGACAAACTTGGATTCCTGTAATAATCTCCATTCTTTTGGTGGTTAGGCCTTATAAAGACATTCTCCTCATTGGGATACACAATTTTGATGCTTTGGCTCAGCAAGAAAAGCATTTCTTTTGACCATTTTCCTTAGAATCAAAGTTCATCCATTAAATGGGACCAAGTTAGACTTTCATAGTAATGTCCAAGCCTTTTATGATTGGGCACTATCATCACATTCTCTTTTTTGGGATATATGATACTGATGCTTTGGTTTGGTGGGAAAACCTTTTCTTTCCACTATTTCTTAAGAATCAAAGTTTATTTGTCAAATGGGATAAACTTGGATTCATGTAATAATCATAATTCTTTTGGTGATTGGGCACTATATAAACACACTCTTTTTATTGGGATATATGATATTGATGCTTTTGATTGGTGGGAAAAGCTTTTATTTCCACCATTTTCCTTAGAATCAAAGTTCATTCGTTAAATAGGACAAACTTGGATTGCATAATAATCTCCATTCTTTTGGTGGTTGGGCGCTATAAACACATTCTCCTCATTAGGATGCACGATTTTGATGCTTTGGCTTTGCAAAAAAAACATTTTTTTCAACCATCTTCTTTAGAATCAAAATTCATCTGTTAAATGTGATAATGTTGGATTTTTGTAATAATGTCCATGCTTTTTGTGATTGGGCAGTATCATCACATTCTCTTCATTGTGATATATGATATTAATGGTTTGGTTTAGTGGGAAAAGCTTTTCTTTCCACCATTTTCCTTAGAATTAAAGTTTATCTGTTAAATAGGACAAACTTGGATTCATGTAATAATCTCAACTCTTTCGGTGGTTGGGCACTATAAACACACACTCCTTATTGGGATATGTGACACTAATACTTTGGTTTGCTATGAAAAACAATTCTTTCCACCATTTTCCTTAGAATCAAAGTTAATTTGTCAGATGGGACAAACTTGGATGCATGTAATAATCTCCATTCTTTTTGTGATTGGGAACTATAAACACATTCTCCTTATTGGGATACACAGCTTTGATACTTTGGTTTAGGAAGAAAAGTTATTATTTTCACCATTATCCTTAGAATCAATGTTCGTCCATCAAATGAGACAAACTTTGATTCGTGTAATAATCTCCGTTCTTTTAGTGATTGGGCACTATAAACATAGTCTACTCATTGGGAAACATGATATTGATGCTTTGGTTTGGTAGGAAAGCTTTTTTTTTGCCATTCTTTTAGAATCAAAGTAAGTTCTTCAAATGAGACAAACTTGGATTCCCGTAATATTCTCCATTCATTTGGTGGTTGGGCCTTATAAAGATAATCTCCTCATTGGGATACACAATTTTGATGCTTTGGCTCGGCAAGAAAAGCATTTTTTTCAACCATTTTCCTTAGAATCAAAATTCATCCGTTAAATGGAACCAAGTTGGACTTTCATAGTAATGTCCAAGCCTTTTATGATTAGGAACTATCATCACATTCTTTTTTTTGGGATATATGATACTGATGCTTTGGTTTGGTGGGAAAAGCTTTTTTTTCCACCATTTCCTAAGAATTAAAGTTTATCTGTCAAATAGGATAAACTTGGATTCATGTAATAATCTTAATTCTTTTAGTGATTGGGCACTATATAAACACACTCTTTTCATTAGGATATACGATATTGATGCTTTTGGTTGGTGGGAAAAGCTTTTATTTCCACCATTTTCCTTGGATTCAAAGTTCATCCGTTAAATAGGACAAACTTGGATTGTCATAATAATCTTCATGCTTTTGGTGGTTGGGCACTATAAACACATTTTCCTCATTTGGATACACGGTTGGTAGGAAAAGCATTTCTTTTTTCCATTTTCCTTGGAATCAAAGTTCATCAGTCAAATGGGACAAACATAGATTCTCATAATAATCTCCATACTTTTTGTGATTGGGCACTATAAACACATTCTTCTCATTGTGATACACTATTTTGATGCTTTGGTTTGGTAGGAAAAACATTTCTTTCCACCATTTTCCTTAGAATCAAAGTTCATCTATCAAATGGGACAAAGTTGTATTTTTGTAATAATGTCTAAACTTTTTGTGATTGGGCACTATGATCACATTCTACTCATTGTGATACATGATATTGATGCTTTAGTTTAGTGGGAAAAGCTTTTTTTTCCACCATTTTCCTTAGACTCACAGTTCATCCGATAAATGGGACAAAGTTGGATTTTTGCAATAATATTCATACCTTTTGTGAAGTGCACTATGAATGTATTCTTCTCATTAGGATACATGATATTGATGCTTTGGTTTATTGGGAAAAGCTTTTCTTTCCACCATTTTTTGTAGAATCAAAGTTCATCCATCAAATGGGATAAACTTTGATTCATTGAATAATCTTCATTCTTATCATGATTGGGCACTATAAATGCATTTTCTTTATTGGGATACACAGTTTTGATGATTTGGTTTGGTAGGGAAAGAATTTCTTTCCACCAGTTTCTTGAGAATAAAAGTTTTTCCATCAAATAGGAAAAAGTTGGATTTTAATAATAATCTTTATAGTTTTTGCGATTGGGCACTATGAACGCATTCTCGTCATTAGGATACACAGTTTGATGCTTTGGTTTGGCAAGAAAAGCATTTTTTCTACCATTTTTCTTAGAATCAAATTTTGTTTGTCAAATAAGAGAAAGTTGGATTTTTGTAATAATTTCCATACTATTTATCCTTAGGCATTATAAACATATTCTCCTCATTGGGATACATGATATTGATGCTTTAGTTTGGTAAGAAAAATTCTTCTTTCCACCATTACCATAACAATCCAAGTTCTTCAATGAAATAGGAGAAACTTAGATTCTCATAATAATCTCCATACTTTTGTGATTGGGCACTATGAACACTTTCTCCTTATTGGGATACATGGTTCTGATGCTTTGCTTTAGCATGAAAAGCTTTTCTTTCAACCATCTTTCTTAAAATTAAAGCTTGTTTGTCAACTGGGAAAAACTTGGATTCATATAATAATCTTGTTCTTTTCATGATTGGGCACTATAAACATATTCTCTTTATTGGGATACATGGTTTTGATGCTTCGGTTTGTCCAGAAAAGCATTTCTTTCCACTATTTTCCTTAGAATCAAAATTTATCTGTCAAATGGGACAAAGTTAGATTTTCATAAAAATCTTCATAACTTTTTGTGATTGGGCCCTATGAGCACATTCTCCTCACTGGAATGCATGATTTTGAGGCTTTGGTTTGGCAAGAAAAACATTTCTTCCCACTACTTTCCATAGAATCAAAGTTCATCTGTCAAATGGGATAAAGTTGGATTTTCATAATAATCTCCATTGTTTTGGTGGTTGGGCAATATAAACACATTTCCCTCATCAGGATACATGGTTTGGATATGTTAGTTTGGGAAGAAAGGCTTTTTTTCCCACCATTTTTCGTAGAATCAAAGTTTATCCATTAAATGGGACAAAGTTGATTTTTGAAATAATAGCCACACTTTTTGTGATTGGGCACTATGAACACATTCTCCTCATTTGGCTACATATTATTGATGCATTGGCTTGATGAGGAAAGCTTTTCTTTCCAGCATTTTCCTTAGAATTAATGTTCGCCTGTCAAATGGGACCAACCTGGATTTAAGTAATGATCTCCTTTCTTTTTGTGACTGGGCACTATAAACACATTCTCCTCATTGGGATGCATGGTTTTAATAGTTTGGTTTGGGAAGAAAAGCTTTTCTTTCCATCATTTTCCTTAGAATCAAAGTTCATTCGTTAAATGGGACAAACTTGGCTTCTTATAATAATCTCTATTCTTTTGGTGGTTGGGCACAACCAACACATTCTCCTCATTAGGATACAAGTTTTTATGCTTTAGTTTGGCAAGAAAAGCATTTTTTCCACCATTTTCCTTAAAATCAAATTTCATTTATCAAATGGGACAAACTAGGATTCTCGTAATAATGTCTTCATTGGGATACATGATATTAATGCTTTTGTTTGGTAAGAAAAAACTCTTCTTTCCACCATTCTCCTAATAATCAAAGTCCATCCATCAAATGGGACAAATTTCAATTCTAGTAATAATCTTTATACTTTTGTGATTGGGCACTATGAATGCATTCTCCTCATTGGGATACGTGGTTTTGATGCTTTGCTTTAGCAAGAAAAGCTTTTCTTTCCAGCATTTTCCCTAAACTTAAAGTACGTCCATTAAATGAGACAAACTTGGATTCATGTAATAATGTCCGTTTTTCTGGTGATGGGGCATTATAAACACATTCTCCTCATTGGGATACATGATATTGATACTTTGGTTTGGTAAGAAAAAACATTTCTTTCCACCATTTTCCTTAGAATCAAAGTTCTTCTGTCAAATGGGACAAACTTGGATTCTCGAAATAATCTCCATTCCTTTGGTGATTGGACATTATAAACACATTCTCTTCCTTGGAATACATGGTTTTAATGCCTTGTTTTTGCAAGAAAACATTTCTTTCCACCATTTTCTTTAGAATCAAAGTTTATCGGTTAAATGGGACAAACTTAGATTCTCGTAATAATCTCCATACTTTTTATGATTGGGCACTATAAACACATTCTTTTCATTGGGATACATAGTTTTGATGCTTTGGTTTGGTAGTAAAAGCATTTCTTTCCACCATTTTCTTTAGAGTCAAAGTTCATCTATCAAATGGGACAAAGTTGGATTTTCATAATAATCTCTAAAATTTTTGCCATTGGGTACTATGAACACATTCTTCTCATTGGGATACATAGCTTTGATGCTTGGTTTGGCAGGGAAAGCATTTCTTTCCACCACTTTCCATCGAATCAAAGTTCATCCATCAAATAGGAGAAAGTTGGATTTTCTTAATAATCTCCAATCTTTTAGTGGTTGGATACTATAAAGACATTCTCCTCATTGGGATACACAATTTGGATAGTTAGTTTGAAGAAAGGCTTTTCTTTCCACCATTTTTCATAGAATCGAAGTTCATCCATCAAATGGGAAAATTTTGGATTTTTGAAGTAATGTCCATACATTTTGTGACTGGGCACTATGAACACATTTTCCTAATTTGGATACATGATATTAATGCATTGGCTTGCTAGGAAAAGCTTTTTTTTCCACCATTTTCCTTAGAATCAAAGTTCATCCATCAAATGGGACAAACTTGGTTTTCGGTAATGGTCTTTTTTCTTTTTGTGATTGAGCACTATAAACACGTTTTCCTCATTATGATACACAGTTTTGATGGTTTGGTTTGAGAAGTAAAGCTTTTCTTTCTACCATTTTCCTTAAAAGCAAAGTTCATTCGCCAAATGGGACAAACTTGGCTTCTTGTAATAATCTCCATTCTTTTGGTGGTTGGGCACTAAACACATTCTCCTCATTCACGTACACAATTTTGATGCTTTGGTTTGGTAAGAAAAGCATTTCTTTCCCTCTTTCTCCTTAGAATCAAAGTTAATTTGTTAAATGGGACAAACTTGGATTCAAGTAAAGATCTCCATTCCTTTCATAATTGGGCACTATAAACACATTCACCTCTTTTGGATACACGACATTGATACTTTGGTTTGGTAATAAAAGCTTTTCTTTCCAGCATTTTCCTAAGAATCAAAGTTTGACCGTCAAATAGGATAAACTTAGCTTCTCGTAATAGTCTCCCTACTTTTGTGATTGGGCACTATGAACATTTTCTCCTCACTGGGGATACATGATATTTATGCTTTGATCAAGAAATGCTTTTTTTTCCACCATTATCCTTAGAATTAAAGCTCGTTCGCTAAATGGGACAAACTTTGATTAATGTAACAATCTCCATTCCTTTTGTGATTGGGCACTGTAAACACATTCTCCTCATTGGGATACACGATACTGATACTTTGGTTTAGAAAGAAAAGCTTTTCTTTCTGTCATTTTCCTCATAATCAAAGTTAATCCATCAAATAGTACAAACTTTGATTCTGGTTATAATATCCATTCTTTTGGTGCTTGGGCATTGTAAAGATATTCTCTCTATTAGGATACATGATTTTGATGCTTTAGTTTGGCAGAAAAAGCATTTCTTTCCACCATTTTTCTTAGAATCAAAGTTTATCTATCAAATGGGACTAACTTGGATTTTTCTAATAATGTCTATACTTTTTGTGATTGGGCACTATGAACACATCCTCCTCATTTGAATACACGATATTGATGCTTTCGTTTGATGAGAAAAGCTTTTGTTTCCATAATTTTCCTTAGAATCAAGTTCGTCTGTCAAATGGGATAAACTTGGATTCATGTAATAATCTCCATTCTTTTTGACACTGAGCACTATAAATGCATTCGCATTATTAGGATACGTGGTTTTGATACTTTGGTTTGAAAAGAAAAAGCTTTTCTTTACACCATTTTCCATGGAATCAAAATTCATCTATCAAATTGGATTAACTTAGATTCATGTAGTAATCTCTATTTTTTTGGTGATTGGGTGCTATAAACACATTCTCCTCTTTGGGATACATGGTTTTCATACTTTAGTTTGGAAGTAAAGCTTTTCTTTACACCATTTTCTTTAGAATCAAAGTTTGTCTATTAAATAAGACAAACTTGGATTCTTATAATAATCTTTATTCTTTTGGTGGTTGGTCACTATAAATAGATTTTCCTCATTGGATACACGATTTTGATGCCTTGGTTTGGCAACAAAAGTATTTCTTTCCATCATTTTCCTTAGAATCAAAGTTCATCCGTCAAATAGGATGAAATTGGCTGTTCGTAATAATCTCCATACTTTTTGTGATTGGGCACTATAAACATATTCTCCTCATTGGGATACATGATATTGATGCTTTCATTTGGTAGGAACATATCTTCTTTCCACCAATATCCTAAGAATCAAAGTTCATCCGTCAAATGGGACAAACTTGGATTTGTGTAATAATCACCATGTTTTTGTGATTAGGCACATGAACACATTGTCCTCACTGGGATTCATGGTTTTGATGCTTTGCTTTAGCAAGAAATCTTTTCTTTCCACCATTTTCATCAAAATTAAAACTCATCTGTTGAATGGGACAACTTGAATTCATGTAATAATCTCCGTTATTTTCGTGATTGTGCACTATAAACACATTCTCCTATTTGGAAGACACGATATTGATGTTTGGTTTGGTACAAAAAAATGGTTCCTTCCACCATTTTCCTTATAATCAAAGTTCATCGAACAAATCAGACAAACTTGGATTCTCGTAATAATCTTCATTCTTTTGGTGATTGGGCATTATAAACACATTCTCCTCATTGGGATACATGGCTTTGATACTTTGGTTTAGGAAGAAAAGCTTTTCTTTCCACCATTTTCCTTCGAATGGAAGTTTATCCATCAAATAGGACAAACTTGGATTCTTGTAATAGTTTATACACCTTTTGTGATTAGGCACTATGAACATATTCTCCTTATTTGGATTCACGATATTAATGCATTGGTTTTGTGGGAAAGCTTTTCTTTTCACTATTTCCTTTAGAATAAAAGTTTGTCCATTAAATGGGACAAACTTGGATTCCTGTAATAATGTCCATTCTTTTTTAGATTGGGCACTATAAATCTCCTCATTGGGTTTCTTTGTTTTTATTCCTTAGTTTGGGAATAAAAGCTTTTTTTTCCACCATTTTTCTTAGAATGAAAGTTCATTTATAAAATAGGACAAACTTCGATTCTCGTAATAATCTCTATACTTTTGTGATTGGGCACTATGAACACAGTCTCTTCATTGGGTTACATGGTTTTGATGCTTTGCTTTGGTAAGAAATGCTTTTTTTTCCAACATTTTTCTTAGAATGAAAGCTCGTCCGTCTAATGGAACAAACTTGGATTCATGCAATAATCTCTATTCCTTTTGTGACTGGGCACTATAAACACATTCTCTTCATTGGGATACACGATATTAATACTTTGGCCTGGTAAGAAAAGCTTTTATTTCCACGATTTTCCTTAGAGTGAAAGTTCTTTCGTCAAGTAGGACAAACTTGGACACTTATAATAATCTCTATTCTTTTGGTGATTGGGCATTATAAACACAGTCTCTTCAGTGGCATACATGGTTTTGATGCTATGGTTTCATTTTCCTTGGAATCAAAGTTTATTTGTCAAATAGGACGAACATGGATTTTAGTAATAATCACCATACTTTTTGTGATTGGGCATTATTAACACATTCTCCTCTTTGGGATGCACAGTTTTGATACTTTGGTTTGGAAGGAAAAGCATTTCTTTCAACCATCTTCCTTAGAATCAAAGCTTATCTATCAAATGTGACAAACTTAAATTTTTGTGATAATGACTACATTTTTTGTGATTGGGAACTACAAACACATTCTTCTGATTTGGATGCATGATATTAATGCTTTGGATTGGTGAGAAAAGCTTTTCATCCCACCATTTTCCTTAGAATGAAAGTTCATTTATCAAATGGGATAAATTTGGATTCATGTAATAGTCTCATTCCTTTTAAGATTGGGCACTGTAAACACATTCTCCTTATTAGGATACATGGTTTGGACACTTTGGTCTGAGAGGAAAGCTTTTCTTTATATTATTTTCCTTAGAATCAAAGTTCATCCATGAAATGGGGCAAACTTGTATTCATTTAAAAATCTCCATTTTTTTGGTGATTGGGCACTATAAACACATTTTCCTCGTTAGGATACATGGTTTTGATGCTTTGCTTTGGCAAGAAATGCTTTTCTTTCCACCATTTTCTATATAATAAAAGCTCATCCGTCAAATGGAACAAACTTGGATTCATGTAATAATCTCCATTCTTTTCGTGACTAGGCAGTATAAACACATTTTCCTCATTTGGATACAAGATATTGATACTTTGGTTTGGTAGGAAAAGCTTTCTTTTCCACTACTTTCCTTAGAATAAAAATTCCTCCTTTAAGTGGGACAAACTTGGATTCACGTAATAATCTCCATTCTTTTGGTGATTGGGCATTATAAACACATTCTCCTCAGTGGGATAAATGGCTTTGACACTGTGGTTTGGGAAGAAAAGCATTTCTTTACACCATTTTCCTTGGAATCAAAGTTCATTGGTCAAATAGGATGAACTTGGATTCTCCTAATAATCTCTATACTTTTTGTGATTGGGCACTAATAACACATTCTCTTCTTTGGGATACACAGTTTTGATACTTTTATTTTGGTAGGTAAAGCATTTCTTTCAATGATTTTCCTTAGAATCAAAGTTCATCTATCAAATGGGAAAATTTTGGATTTTTGTGATAATGTCCATACTTTTTGTGATTGGGAACTATTAACACATTCTCCATATTTGGATACATGATATTGATGCCTTGGTTTAGTAGGAAATGCTTTTCTTCCCACCATTTTCCTTAGAATGAAAGTTCATCCATCAAATGGGACAAACTTGGATTCATGTAATAATCTCAATTCTTTTTGAGATTCGACACTATAAACACATTTTGCTCATTGGGATACATGGTTTTTATACTTTGGTTTGGGAAGGAAAGATTTTCTTTACACCATTTTCCTTGGAATCAAAGTTAGTCTGTCAAATAGGATAAAATTGGATTCCTGTAATAATCTCTATTCTTTTGGTGATTGGGCATTATAAACATATTCTTCTCATTGAGATACATGGTTTTGGTACTTTGGTTTGGGAAGAAAAGCTTTTCTTTACAACATTTTCCATAGAATCAAAGTTTGCCCGTGAAATGGGACAAACTTAGATTCTCATAATAATCTCCATTCTTTTGGTGATTGGGCATTATAGAGACATTCTCTTCAGTGGGACACATGGTTTTGATGCTATCATTTGGCAAGAAAAGCTTTTCTTTCCACCTTTTTCCTTGGAATCAAAGTTCATCGATCAAATGGGACAAACTTGGATTCTAATAATAATCTTCATACTTTTTGTGGTTGGGCACTATAAACAATTCTCCCCATTGGGATACACGATTTTGATGCTTTGGATTGGCAGGAAAAACATTTCTTTCCACCATTTTCCTTAGAATCAAAGTTCATCCACTAAATGGGACAAACTTGGATTTTTATAATAATGTCCATTCTTTTTGTGGTTAGGCACTATGAACATATTTTCCTTGTTGGGATACATGATTTTTATACTTTGGTTTGGGAAAAAAAGCTTTTCTTTACACCATTTTCCTTGGAATCAAAGTTCATCCGTCAAAAGTGACAAACTTGGATTCATGTAATAATCTCCATTCCTTTGGTGATTAGGCACTATAAACACATTTTCCCCATTAGGATACATGTTTTTGATACTTTGTTTGGGAAGAAAAGCTTCTTTTTACACCATTTTCCTTAGAATTAAAGTTCATCCATCAAATGGGATAAACTTGGATTCTCATAATAATCTCCAATTTTTTGGTGGTTGGGTGCTATAAACATATTCTTCTTATTGGGATACATGGCTTTGATGTCTTGGTTTGGCAAGAAAAGCATTTCTTTCCACCATTTTCCTTAAAATAGTAGTTTATCCGCCAAATGGGATAAAGTTGGATTTTCATAATAATCTCCTTATATTTTACGATTAGGCACAATGAACACATTCACCTCATTAGGATACGTGATGTTGATGCTTTTGTTTGGTAAGAAAAGCTCTTCTTTCCACCATTCTTTGAAGAATCAAAGTTCATCCATCAAATGTGACAAACTTAGATTCTCATAATAATCTTTATACTTTTGTGACTAGTGCACTATGAAAACATTCTCGTCAATAGGATACATGGTTTTGATGCTTTGCTTTAGCAAGAAATGCTTTTTTTTCCACCATTTTCATCAAAATTAAAGCTCATTTGCCAAATGGGACAAAGTTGGATTCATGTAATAATCTCTATTCTTTTCATGATTAGGCACTATAAACACATTCTCCTCATTGGGATACACGGTTTTGATGCTTTGGTTCGGCAGGAAAAGCATTTCTTTCCATCATTTTCCTTAAAATCAAATTTTATCCATCAAATGGGACAAAGTTAGATTTTTGTAATAATCTCCATAATTTTGGCGATTGGGCACTATGAACACATTCTTCTTCTTGGGGTACACAGTTTTGACACATGGTTTAGCAAGAAAAGCATTTCTTTCCACTATTTTCTTGAGAATCAAAGTTCATCCACCAAATGGGATAAAGTTGGATTTTTGTAATAATCTACATTCTTTTGGTGGTTGGGTACTATTTACACATTCACCTTATTGGGATACACGGTTTGGATACGTTGGTTTGGGAAGAAAGGCTTTTGTTTCCACCATTTTTTGTAGAATCGAATTTTATCCATTAAATGGGACAAAGTTGGATTTTCGAAATCATGTCCATACCTTTTGTGATTGGGCACTATGAATGCATTCTCCTCATTTGGATACATGATATTGATGAATTGGTTTTGTGAGAAAAGCTTTTCTTTCCACCATTTTTCTTAGAATCAAAGTTCGTCCGTTAAATGGGACAAACTTAGATTCCAATAATGATCTCTATTTTCTTTGTGATTGGGCACTATAAACACATTCTCCTTATTGGGATACATCGTTTTGATAGTTTAGTTTGGGAAGAAAAGCTTTTCTTTTGCCCATTTTCCTTGGAATTAAAATTTGTCCATCAGATAGGACAACCTTAGATTCTTGTAATAATCTCTATTCTTTTGGTGGTTAGGCACTATAAATACATTCTCTTCATTAGGATATATGGTTTCCATGCTTTGCTTTGGCAAGAAAAGCATTTCTTTACACCATTTTCTTATAATCAAAGTTCATCAATTGAATGGGACAAACTTGGATTCTCATAATAATCTCCATTCTTTTGTGATTGGACACTGTGAGCACATTTTTCCTCACTGTGATATGTAATTTTAATGCTTCACCTTAGTAAGAAATGCTTTTCTTTCCACCATTTTCCTTAGAAATAAAGCCCAATCATCAAATGGGACAAACTTGGATTCATGTAATAATCTTCATTCTTTTCATGATTAGGCACTATAAACACATTCTCCTTATTGGAATACATGGTTTTGATGCTTTGGTTTAGCAAGAATAGTAATCAAAGTTCATTCATCAGATGGGACAAAGTTGGATTTTCATAATAATCTCTATTCTTTAGGTGGTTTGGCACTATAAACACATTCTCTTTATTGGGATAAATGGCTTGGATATGTTGGCTTGGGAAGAAATGTTTTCTTTTTGACCATTTTTATAGAATCGAAGTTTGTCCGTCAAATTGGTCAGAGTTAGATTTTCGAAATTATGTCCATACATTTTGTGATTAGGCATTATGAACAGATTCTCCTCATTTGGATAAAGGATATTGATGTATTGATTTAGTGAGAAAAGCTTTTCTTTCCATCATTTTCCTTAGAATCAAAGTTCCTCTATCAAATGAGACAAACTTGGATTCCTATAATAATCTCTTTTCTTTTTGTGATTGGACACTACATATTCTCCTCATTGGGATACATGATTTTGATTGTTTGGTTTAGGAATAAAAAGCTTTTTTTTCCACCATTTTCCTTAGAATCAAAGTTCATTCATCAAATAGGGCAAACTTGGATTCTCATAATAATCTCCATTGTTTTGGTGTTTACGCACTATAAGCACATTTTCCTCATTGACATACATGGTTTTGATGCTCCGATTTGGCAAGAAAGGCATTTCCTTCCACTATTTTCCTTAGAATCAACATTCATCTATGAAATGGGATAAACTTGGATTCTCGTAATAATCTCCATTCTTTTGGTAATTGGGCATGATAAACACATTCTCCTCTTTGGGATAGACAGTTTTGGTATTTTGGTTCGGCAAGAAAAGCATTTTCTTTTCACCATTTTCCTTAGAACAAAGTTCCTCCATTAAATGGGACAAAATTGGATTTTCGAAATGAACGCCATACTTTTTGTAAATGGGCATTACATACACTTTCTCCTCATTAAGATACATGATTCTTTGGTTTGGTAAGAAAAGCTCTTTTTTCCACCTTTTTCCTAAAAATCAATGTTTGAACATCAAATGCGACAAACTTGGATTCTTATAATAATCTTCATGCTTTTGTGATTAGGCACATGAACACTTTCTCCTCATTAGGATACATTATTTTGATGATTTGTTTTAGAAGAAATGCCTTTCTTTCCACCATTTTTCTTAGAATTAAAGCTCATCTGTCAAATGGGACAAACTCGCATTCATGCAATAATCTCCATTCTTTTCGTGATTAGGCACTATAAATACATTCTCCTCATTAGGAACACTAAATTGATGCTTTGGTTTAGTAAGAAAAGCATTTTTTCCACCATTTTCCTTAGAATCAAAGTTCGTCCGTCAAATGGTGCAAACTTGGATTCTCATAGTAATCTCCATTATATTGGTGGTTAGGTGCTATAAACAAATTCTCCACATTAGAATACACGGTTTTGATGCTTTGATTTGGTACGAAAAGTATTTCTTTCTGTCATTTTTCTCAAAATCAAAGTTCATACATCAAATGGGACAAACTTGGATTCGTTTAATAATCTCTATTCTTCTAGTGGTTGGGTGCTACAAACACATTGTCCTCATTGGGATACACAGTTTTGATGCTTTGGTTTGGCAAGAAAAGTGTTTCTTTCCACCATTTTCCTTAGAATCAAAATTCATCCATCAAATGGGATGAAGTTGGATTTTCATAATATTCTCCACTCGTTTTGTGGTTATACACTATAAACACATTTTTCTTATTGGGATACATGGTTTTGATGCTTTGGTTTGGCAGGAAAAGCATTTTTTCTACCATTTCTCTTAGAATTAAAGTTCATCTATCAATTGGGACAAAGTTGCATTTTCATAATAATCTCCATTATTTTAGTGGTTGAGCCTTGTAAACATATTCTCCTCATTAGGATACAGGTTTGGATCATTGGTTTGGGGAGAAAGGCTTTCTTCCACCATTTTTCGTAGAATCAAAGTTCGTCCGTGAAATAGGAGAAAAATGGATTTTCAAAATAATGTCCATACTTTTTGTGATTGGGCACTATGAACACATGCTCCTTATTTGGATACATGATATTGATGCATTGGTTTGGTGAGAAAAGCTTTTCTTTCTACCATTTTCCTTAGAATCAAAGTTCATTCGTCAAATTAGACAAACTTCAATTCATGTAATAGTCTCCTTTATTTTGTGATTGGGCACTATAAATACATTATCCTTACTTGGATACATGGTTTTGACAGCTTGGTTTAGGAAGAAAAGCTTTTTCTTCCTCCATTTTCCTTAGAATCAAAGTTCATCCATCAAATGGGACAAACTTGGATTCTCATAATAATCTCTATTCTTTTGGTAGTTGGGCACTATAAACACATTCTTATCATTAGGATACAAGGTTTTGACCATTTTCCTTAGAATAAAGATTCATCTGTCAAATGGGACAAACTTTGATTCTCGTAATAATCTCTATACTTTTGTGATTGTGCACATGAACACAATCTCTTCATTGGGATATGCAGTTTTGATGCTTTACTTTGGCAAGAAATACTTTTCCTTCCCCTATTTTCGTTAGAGTTAAACCTAATCCGTCAAATCGGACAAACTTGGATTCATGTAATAACTTCCATTCCTTTCGTGATTGGGCACTATAAACATATTCTCCTCTTTGGGATACACGATATTGAAACTTTGGGTTGGTAAGAAAAGCTTTTTTTTCGTCATTTTCCTTTGAATAAAAGTTCATCCGTCAAATGAGATAAACTTGGATTCTCATAATAATCTCCATTCTTTTGGTGATTGGGCATTATAAACACATTCTCCTCAGTGGGATACATGGTTGTGATGCTATGGTTTGGCAAGAAAAGCATTTATTTCCACGATTTTCCTTATAATCAAATTTCATTGGTCAAATGGGACAAACTAGGATTCTTTACTAATCTTTATACTTTTGTGATTAGGCACTATAAACACATTTTCTTCATTACGATACATGATTTTGATGCTTTGGTTCAGCAGGAAAAGCATTTCTTTCCTCCATTTTCCATAGAATCAAAGTTCACCCATCAAATAGGACAAAGTTGGATTTTTGTAATCTCTATAATTTTTGTGATTAGGTAATATGAACATATTCTCCTCATTGGGATACATGATTTTGATGCTTTGGTTTAGCAGGAAAAGCATTTCTTTCCCCCATTTTCCATAGAATCAAAGTTCACCCATCAAATAGGACAAAGTTGGAGTTTTGTAATCTCTATAATTTTTGTGATTAGGTAATATGAACACATTCTCCTCATTGAGATACATGGTTTTGATGCTTTGGTTTGGCAAGAAAAGCATTTCTTTTCACCATTTTCCATAGAATCATAATTCATTTGTCAAACAGGACAAAGTAGGATTTTCATAATAACCTCCGTTCATTTCGTGGTTAGCCATTATAAACATAGTCTCCTCATTGGGATACATAGTTTGGATATGTTGGTTTGGGAAGAAAGGCTCTTCTTTCACCATTTTTCATAGAATCGAAGTTCATCGGTAAATGGGACAAAGTTGGATTTTCGAAAGAATGTTCATAATTTTTGTAATTGGGGTCTATGAACACATTTTCCTCATTTGGATACATGATATTGATGCGTGGTTTGGCAAGAAAAGCATTTATTTCCATGATTTTCCTTGGAATCAGATTTCATTGGTCAAATGGGACAAACTAGGATTCTCTAATAATCTCTATACATTTTATGATTGGGCACTATAAACACATTCTCTTCATTGGGGTACATGATTTTGATGCTATGGTTCGGTAGGAAAAGCATTTCTTTCCTCCATT
>JBBYHK010048126.1:1780-23398 GCA_038382065.1 Adansonia grandidieri | reverse complement strand
GATACATGATTTTGATGCTTTGGTTCGGCAAGACAAACATTTCTTTCCTCCATTTTCTATAGAATCAAAGTTCACCCATCAAATAGGAAAAAGTTGGATTTTTGTAATCCCTATAATTTTTGCAATTAGGCAATATGAACACATTCTCCTCATTGGGATACATGGTTTTGATGCTTTAGTTTGGCAAGAAAAACATTTCTTTCCACCATTTTGCATAAAATCATAGTTCATCCGTCAAATAGGACAAAGTTGGATTTTCGTAATAATCTCCATTCTTTTCATGGTTGGCCATTATACACACAGTCTCCTCCTTAGGATACATAGTTTGGATATGTTGGTTTTGGGAAGAAAGGCTTTTCTTTCACCATTTTTCGTAGAATCGAAGTTCATCGGCAAATGAGACAAAGTTGGATTTTTGAAATAATGTTGGTAATTTTTGTGATTGGGGACTATGAACACATTTTCCTCATTTGGATACATGATATTGATGCTTTGTTATGGCAAGAAAAGCATTTGTTTCCACCATTTTCCTTAGAATCTCCCTAGAATTGAAGTTCCTCCATCAAATAGGACAAATTGGATTTTTGTAATAAACTCCACACTTTTTGTGATTGGGCACTATGAACACTTTCTCCTCATTAGGATACATGATTTTCGTGCTTTGGTTTGGTAAGAAAAGCTTTTCTTTCCATAATTTTCCTAAGAATCAATGTTTATCCATTAAATGGGACAAAGTTGGATTCTCATAATAATCTCTATACTTTTGTGATTGGGCACTATGAACACATTCTCTTCATTGGGATACATGGTTTTGATGCTTTGCTTTGGCAAGAAATGCTTTTCTTTCTACCATTTTCCTTAGAATTAAAGCTCATCCGGCAAATAGGATAAACTTGGATTCATGTAATAATCTTCATTCTTTTCATGATTGGGCATTATAAACATATTTTCCTCATTGGGATACATGATATTGATGCATTGGTTTGGTAAGTAAAGCTTTTCTTTAGACCATTTTCCTTGGAATCATTGTTCGTCTGTCAAATGGGATAAACTTGAATTCTCATAATAATCTCTATTCTTTTGGTGGTTGGCACAATAAACACATTCTCCTCATTAGGATACATGGTTTTGATGATTTTGTCTTCCAGGAAAAGCATTTTTTTCTAACATTTTCCTTAGAATCAATGTTCATCCATCAAATGGGACAAACTTGGATTCTCATAATAATCTTCATTATTTTAGTGGTTGGGCAATATAAACACATTTTCCTTATTGGGATACACGGTTTTGATGCTTTCATTTGGCAAGAAAAGCATTTTCCCATCATTTTCCTTAGAATCAAAGTTTATCTGTCAAATGGGGTAAAGTTTGATTTTCATAATAATTTCCATACTTTTTTGTGATTAGGCACTATGAACACATTCTCCTCATTAGGATATATGATATTGAAGCTTTTGTTTGGTAAGAAAAACTCTTCTTTCCACCACTATCCTAAGAATCAAAATTCGCCCATCAAATAGGACAAACTTGGATTCTCAAAATAATCTCCATAATTTTGTGATTAGCACTATGAACACATTCTCCTGATTGGGATACATGGTTTTGATGCTTTGCTTTAGCAAGAATAGCTTTTCTTTCCACCATTTTCCTTAAAATCAAAGCTTGTCTGTCAAATAGAACAAACTTGGATTCATGTAACAATCTCCATTCTTCTCATGATTGGGCATTATAAACACATTCTCCTCATTGGAATACACGATATTGATGCTTTAGTTTGGTAAGAAAGGCATTTTCTTCCACCATTTTCCTTAGAATCAAAGTTCGTCTGTCAAATGGGACAAACTTGGATTCTCGTAATAATCTCTATTATCTTGGTAATTGGGCATTATAAACACATTCTCCTAATTTGGATACATGATTTTAATGCTGTGACTTTGAAAGAAAAACATTTTTCCACCATTTTCCTTAAAATCAAAGCTCATCGGTCAAATGAGATGAACTAAGATTCTCTAATAATCTCCATACTTTTTGTGATTGGGCACAATAAACACATTCTCTTCACTGGGATACACGGTTTTGATGCTTTGGTTTGGCAGGAAAAGCCTTTCTTTCCTTTATTTTCCTTAGAATCAAAGTTCATCCATCAAAAGGAGAAAGTTGGATTTATGTAATAATCTCCATAATTTTTATGATTGGGCACTGTGAACACATCCTCCTCATTAGGATACATGATATTAGTGCTTTGATTTGGTGGGAAAAGCTCTTCTTTCCATCGCTTTTTGAAGAATCAATGTTCGTTCATCAAATGGGATAAAATTGGATTCTCATTATCATCTCCATACTTTTGTGATTGGGCACCTCAAACACATTATCCTCATTGGGATACACGATTTGATGCTTTGCTTTGGCAAGAAATGTTTTCTTTCCACCATTTTCCTTAGAATTAAAGCTCGTCTACCAAATGGGACAAACTTAGATTCATGTAATAATCTCTATTCTTTTCGTGATTGGGCACTATAAAGACATTCTCCTCAATAGGATACACAATATTGATGCCAAATGGGACAAACTTGGATTCTCGTAATAACGTCCATTCTTTTGGTGGTTGGGCAATATAAACACATTCTCCTTATCAGGATACATGGTTTTGATGCTTTGGTTTGGTAGGAAAAACATTTTTTTCCACCATTTTCCATAGAATCAAAGTTCATCGGTCAAATGGGATAAACATGGATTCGCATAATAATCTCGATTCTTCTGGTGGTTGGGCACTATAAAACATTCTCCATATTGGGATACATGGTTTTCATGCTTTAGCTTGGCAAGAAAAGCATTTTTTTCTATTATTGTCTTTAGAATCAAAGTTTATCCATCAAATGGGGCAAACTTGGATTTTCACAATAATCTCTGCACTTTTTTGTGATTGGGTGCTATGATCACATTTTCCTTATTGCGATACATGATGTTAACCTTTTGTTTGGTAAGAAAAGCTCTTCTTTCCATCGTTATCCTAAGAATCAAAGTCCATCAATCAAATAGGATAAACATGGATTCTTGTAATAATCTCCATACTTTTGTGATTGGGCACTATGAACACATTTGCCTCACTAGGATACGTTGTTTTGACTTTGCTTTTGCAAGAAAAGCTTTTCCTTCCACCATTTTCCTTAAAATTAAAGCTCGTCTTTCAAATGGGACAAACTTGGATTTGTATAATAATCTCTGTTATTTTCATGATTGGGCACTATAAATACATTCTCCTCATTCTGATACATGATATTGATGCTCTGGTTTGGAAAGAAAAGCATTTCTTTAAGCCATTTTTGCTTAGAATTAAAGTTCATCTATCAAATGGGACAAACTTGGATTCTTGATAATCTCCATTCTCTTGGTGATTGGGCATTATAAACACATTTTTCTTAGTGGGATACTTGGTTTTGATGCCATAGTTTGGCAAGAAAAGCATTTTTTCCACCATTTTCCTTAGAATCAAAGTTCATCGATCAAATGGGACCAATGAGGATTCTCTAATAATCTCCAAACTTTTGTGATTGGACACTGTAAACACATTCTCCTCATTGGGATACATGGTTTTGATGCTTTTGTTTGGCAGGATAAGCATTTCTTTCCTTCATTTTCCTTAGAATCTAAGTTTATCCATTAAATGGGACAAAGTTGGATTTCGTAATGTTCTCCATAATCTTTGCGATTGGGCACTACAAACACATTCTCCTCATTAGGATACATGATTTTGATGCTTTGCTTTGGTAAGAAGCATTTCTTTCCACCATTTTCCTTAGAATCAAAGTTTGTTCGCAAATAGGACAAAGCTGGATTTTCATAATAATCTCCATTCTTTTGGTGGGTAGGCACTATAAACATATTCTTCTCATTAGGATATATGGTTTCCATGCTTTGCTTTGGTAAGAAATGCTTTTCTTTCCACCATTTTCTTTAGAATTAAAGTTCATTCGTCAAATGAGACAAACCTGGATTCATGTAATAATCTTTTTTCTTTTTGTGATTTGGCGCTATAAACACATTCTCCTTATTGGGATACACAGTTCTCAAAGTTTGGTTTGGGAAGAAAGGTTTCCTTTCCTTTATTTTTGTTAGAATCAGAGTTCATCCATTAAATGAGACAAACTTGGATTCTCATAATAATCTCTATCTTTTGGGTGGTTAGGCACTATAAATACATTCTCCTCATGGGGATACATGGTTTGGATGCTTTAGTTTGGCAAGAAAAGCATTCTTTCCACCATTTTCCTTAGAATCAAAGTTTATCCGTCAAATAGGACAAACTCTGATTCTCATAATAATCTCTATTCTTTTGGTGGTTGGGCATTATAAACACATTCTCCTTATCGAGATTTACGTTCTAATGCTGTGGTTTGGCAATAAAAGCATTTCTTTTTGTCATTTTCCTTAGAGTCAAAGTTCTTCCGTCAAATAGGAAAAAGTTGGATTTTTGTAATAAACTCCATATTCTTTTTAATTGGGCACTACAAACACTTTCACCTTAATGGGATACATGATATTGTTGCTTTGGTTTGGTAAGGAAAGCTCTTCTTTCCATTGTTTTCCTAAGAATCAATGTTCATCCGTCAAATGGGACATAAATGGATTCTCGATATAATCATCATACTTTTGTGATTGGGCACTATGAACACACTATCCTTATTGGGATGCACAGCTTTGATGCTTTACTTTGGCAAGAAATGCATTTCCTTCCACTATTTTCCCTAGAATTAAAGCTCATTTGTCAAATGGGATAAACTTGGATTCATGTAATAATCTCCATTCTTTTCGTGATTAGGACTATAAACACATTCTCCTTATTATGATACATGATATTGATGCTTTGGTTTTAGAAGAATAGCATTTCCTTCCACTGTTATCCTTAGAATCAAGGTTCATCCATGAAATAGGATAAACTTGGATTCTCATAAAAATTTTCATTCTTTTGGTGATTCAACATTATAAACACATTCTCCTTAGTGGGATGCATGGTTTTGATGTTGTGGTTTAGCAAGAAAAGCATTTCTTTCCAACATTTTTCTTAGAATTAAAGTTCATCGGTTAAATGGCATGAACTAGGATTCTCTAATAATCTCCATACTTTTTATAATTGGGCACTGTAAACACATTCTCTTCATTGGGATACATGGTTTTGATGCTTTGGTTTGGCAGGAAAAGCATTTCTTTCCTCTATTTTCCTTAGAATCAAAGTTCAACTGTCAAATGGGACAAAGTTGGATTTTCATAATAATCTCCATAATTTTCGTGATTGGGCTCTCTGAACACATTCTCCTCATTCAGATACATGATGTCGATGCTTTGGTTTGGCAAGAAAAGCATTTCTTTCCACCATTTTCCATTAAACCAAAGTTCATCCGTCCAAAGGGATAATGTTAGATTTTGCGTAATAATCTCTATGCTTTTGGTAGTTGCTCACTATAAACATATTCTCCTCATTGGGGTACACGATTTGGATATGTTGGTTTAGGAAGAAAGGCTTTTCTTTCCACCATTTTTTGTAGAATCAAACTTTATCTGTTAAATGGGACAAAGTTGGATTTTTGAAATAATGTCCACACCTTTTATGATTGGGCACTATGAACATATTCTTCTCAATTGGATAAATGATATTGATGCATTGGTTTGGTGAGAAAAGCTTTTCTTTCCACCATTTTTTTAGAATCAAAGTCCATCCGTCAAATGGGACAAACTTGGATTCATGTAATAATCTCCTTTCTTTTTGTGATTGGGCACTATAAACGCATTCTCTTCATTAGGATACATGGTTTTGATAATTTGGTTTAGGAAGAAAAGCTTTTCTTTTTTCCATTTTCCAAAGAAACAAAGTTCGCCCATCAAATGGGAAAAACTTGGATTCTCGTAATAATCCCCATTCTTTTGGTGGTTAGGCACAATAAACACATTGTACTCACTGGGATACACGTTTTTTATGTTTGGTTTGGCAAGAAAAGCATTTCTTTCTACCATTTTCCTTAAAATCAAAGTTCTTTTGTAAAATGGGACAAAGTTGGATTTTCATAATAAACTCCATATTTTTTGTGATTGGGCACTATGAACATTTTTTTCTCATTAGGATACATGATGTTGGTGCCTTGGTTTGGTAAGAAAAGCTCTTCTTTCCACCATTTTCCTAAGAATTAATGTTCATTCGTCAAATGGAACAAACTTGGATTCCTGTAATAATTTTTATACCTTTGCAATTATGCACAATGGCCACATTTTCCTCATTAGGATATGCGGTTTTGGTGCTTTGCTTTAGCAAGAAATGCTTTTATTTTCACCATTTTCCTTAGAATTAAAGCTTATTCATTAAATGGGAAAATTTTGGATTCATATAATAATCTCCATTCTTTTCATGACTGGGCACCATAAACACTTTCTCCTTATTGGGATACAAGATATTGATGCTTTGGTTTGGTGAGAAAAAGCTCTTTTTTCCACTATTTTCCATAAAATCAAAGTTCATCTATTAAATGGGACAAACTTGGATTCTCGTAATAATCTCCATTCTTTTTAGTGGTTGGGCACACTATAAACACATTCTCCTCTTTGGGATATGCAGTTTCATAGGAAAAGCATTTCTTTCCACCATTTTCCTTATAATCAAAGTTCGTTTGTCAAATGGGACAAACTTAGATTCTCATAATAATCTCTATTCTTTTCATGATTGGGCACTATACACACATCCTCCTCATTAGGATACACAATATTGACTTTTTGGTTCGGTAAGAAAAGCTTTTCTTTTCGCCATTTTCCTTAGAATCAAAGTTCATCTATCAAATGGGACAAACTTGGATTCTTATAATAATCTCTATTCTTTTAGTGATTGGGCATTATAAAGACATTCTCCTTAGTGGGATAATGGTTTTGAAGTTGTGGTTTGGCAAAAAAAGCATTTCTTTCCCCCATTTTCCTTACAGACAAAGTTCAGTTCATCGATCAACTGAGATGAACTTGGATTCTCATAATAATCCCCATACTTTTTCTGATTGAGCACTATAAACACATTCTCCTCATTGGGATACATAGTTTTGTTGCTTTGCTTTGGCAAGAAATGTTTTTCCTTCCACTATTTTCCATAGAATTAAAGCTCGTTCGTCAAATGGGGCAAACTTGGATTCATGTAATAATCTACATTCTTTTTGTGATTGGGCACTATAAACACATTTTCCTCATTAGGTTACATGATATTGATGCTTTAGTTTGGTAAGAAAAGCTTTTCTTTCCCCCATTTTCCTTAAAATCAATGTTTATTCGTCAAATAGGACAAACTTGGATTCTCGTAATAATCTCCATTCCTTTGGTGGTTAGGTACTATAAACACATTCTCCTCCATGGGATACACAATTTTGATGCTTTTATTTGGTAGGAAAAGCATTTCTTTCCTCCATTTTCCATAGAATCTAAGTTTATCCATCAAATAGGACAAAGTTGGATTTCACAATATTTTTTTATGATCGGGCAGTATGAACGTATTCTCCTCATTGGGATACCCAGTTTTGATGCTTTGCTTTGGTAAGAAAAGCATTTCCTTCCACCATTTTCCTTAGAATCAAAGTTCAGGGACAAAGTAGGATTTTCATAATAATCTCCATTCTTTTGGTGGGTGGGCACTATAAACATATTATCCTCATTGGGATACATGGCTTTGATGCTTTGCTTTGGCAAGAAATGCTTTTCTTTCCACCATTTTTCTTAGAATTAAAGTTCATTCGTCAAATAAGACAAACTTGGATTCATGTAATAATCTTCTTTCTTTTTGTGATTGGGTGCTATAAACACATTCTTCTAATTGGGATACACAGTTTTGATAGTTTGGTTTGGGAAGAAAAGTTTTTCTTTCCTCCATTTTCATTAGAATTAAAATTCGTCCATCTAATGGGACAAACTTGGATTCTCATAATAATCTCCATTCTTTTGGTGTTAGGCACTATAAACACATTCTCCTTATAGGGATACGTGGTTTTGATGCTTTGGTTTGGCAAGAAAAGCATTTTTTCCACCATTTTTCTTAGAGTCAAATTTAATCTATCAAATGGGACAAACTTTGATTCTTATAATATTCTTCATTCTTTTAGTGCTTGGGTATTAAAAACATATTCTCCTTATTGAGGTAGACGTTTTGATGCTTTGGTTTGGCAAGAAAAGCATTTCTTTCTGCCATTTTCCTTAGTATTAATGTTCCTTCGTCAAATAGGAAAAAGTTGGATTTTTGTAAGAAACGCCATACTTTTTGTTATTGGGCACCACAAACACTTTCACCTCATTGGGATACATGATATTGGTGCTTTTGTTTGGTAAGAGAAGCTCTTCTTTCGATCGTTTTCCTATGAATCAATGTTCATCTGTCAAATGGGACAAACTTAGATTCTCACAATAATCTTTATACTTTATGAATGGGCACTGTGAACACATTATCCTTATTGGGGTACACGACCTTAATGCTTTGCTTTGGCAAGAAATGCTTTTCCTTCCACCGTTTTCCTTAGAATTAAAGCTCGTCTTTCTAATGGGATGAACATGGATTCATGCAATAATCTCCATTCTTTTCGTGATTGGGCATTATAGACACATTGTACTATTGGGGTACACGATATTGATGCTTTGGCTTGGTAAGAAAAGTTTTTCTTTCCACTAATTTCCTTAGAATTAAAGCTCATCCGTCAAATAGGACAAACTTGGATTCATGTAATAATCTCTATTTTTTTCGTGATTGGGCACTATAAACAAATTCTACTCATTGGGATACACGATATTGATGCTTCAGTTTGGTATGAAACGCTTTTTTTTCCACCAATTTCCTTAGAATTAAAGCTTATCTCTCTAGTGGGACAAACTTGGATTCATGTAATAATCTCTATTCTTTTGACAATTGGGCATTATAAACACATTCTACTTGTTAGGATACACGATATTGATATTTTCGTTTGGTAAGAAAGGCTTTTCTTTCCACCAATTTCCTTAGAATTAAAGCTCATCTGTTAAGTGGGACAAACTTGGATTCATGTAATAATCTCCATTCTTTTCGTGATTGGGCACTATAAACACCTTCTCCTCATTAGAATACATGATATTGATGCTTTGGTTTGGTAAGGAAAGCTCTTTTTTCCACCATTTTCCATAAAATCAAAATCCGTCTGCCAAATAGGATAAACTCGGATTCTCATAACAATCTCCATTCTTTTGGTGGTTGGGCACTATAAACACATTCTCCTCCTTGGGATACATGCTTTTAATGCTTTGCTTTGGCAAGAAATGCTTTTCTTTTTAGCATTTTCCTTAGAATCAAAGTTCATCCGTCAAATGGGACAAACTTGAATTCATATAATAATCTCCTTAAATTTTGTGATTGGACGTTATAAACACATTCTCCTCATTGGGTTACACGGTTTTGATAGTTTGGTTTGGGAAAAAAAGCTTTTCTTTGATCAATTTTTGTTAGAATCAAAGTCTATATGTCAAATGGGACAAACTTGGATTCCTATAATAATCTCTATTCTTTTGGTGGTTAGACGCTATAAGCACATTTCCTTATGGGGATCATGGTTTTGATGCTTTGATTTGGCAAGAAAAGCATTTCTTTTCACCATTGTCCTTAGAATCAAAGTTTATCTGTCAAATGGGACAAACTTTGATTCTTGTAATAATCTTCATTCTTTTGGTGGTTGAAGACTATAAACACATTCTCCTTATTGGGATAAACGGTTTTGATGCTTTGGTTTGGCAAAAAAAAAGCATTTCTTTCTGCCATTTTCATTAGTATTAACGTTCCTCCGTCAAATGGGAAAAAGTTGGATTTTTGTAAGAAACTCCAGACTTTTTATGATTGGGCACTACAAACACTTTCACCTTATTGGGAGACATGATATTAGTGCTTTGGTTTAGTAAGAAAAGCTTTTCTTTCCACTATTTTCCTACAAATCAATGTTCATCTGTCAAATGGAACAAACTTGGATCCTCGTAATAATCTCCACACTTTTGTGAGTGGGCACTATGAGCACATCATCCTTTTTGGGATACATGGTTTTGATGCTTTGCTTTGGCAAGAAATGCTTTTCCTTCCACTATTTTGCTTAGAATTAAAGCTCATCTATCATATGGGACAAACTTGGATTCAAGTAATAATCTTTATTCTTTTTGTGATTGGGCACTACAAACACATTCTACTCATTGGGATACACAATATTGATGCTTTGGTTTGGTAAGAAAAGCTTTTCTTTTCACCATTTTCCTTAGAATCAAAGTTTATCCGTTAAATGGGACAAACTTGGATTCTCATAACAATCTTTAATCTTTTGGTGGTTGGGCACTATAAACACATTCTCCTCATTGGGATACACAGTTTTGATACTTTGTTTTGGCAGGAAAAGCATTTCTTTCCACCATTTTCCTTAGAATTAATGTTTATCCATCAAATGGGACAAACTTGGATTCACATAATAATCTCAATTATTCTAGTGGTTGGGCATTATAAACACATTCTCCTCATTAGGATACACAGTTTTGGTGCTTTGGTTTGGTAAGAAAGGCATTTTTTCTACCATTTTCCTCAAAATCAAAGTTTATCTGTAAAATAGGATGAACTTTGGATTTTCGTAATAATCTCCATACTTTTCTATGATTAGTCATTATGATCACATTCTCCTCATTAGAATACATGATATTAATGCTTTTTTTTTAGCATGAAAAGCTCATCTTTCCACCATTATCATAAGAATCAAAGTTCATCCATTTAATGGGACAAACTTAGATAGTCATAATAATCTCCATACTTTTGTGATTGGGCACTATGAACACATTCTCCCCATTAGGATACATGGTTTTGACTTTGTTTTAGCAAGAAAAGCTTCTCTTTCCACCATTTTCCTTAAAGTTAAAGCTCATCCGTCAAATAGGACAAACTTGGATTCATGCAATAATCTCCGTTCTTTTCATAATTGGGCACTATAAACACATTCTCCTCATTGTGATACACGATATTGATGCTTTGGCTTGGGAAGAATAGCGTTTCCTTCCACCTTTTTCCTTGGAATCAAAGTTTATCTGTGAAATGGGACAAACTTGGATTCTCATAAAAATCTTTATTCTTTTGGTGATTCGGCATTATAAACACATTCTACTTAGTGGGATACATGGTTTTGATGCTGTGGTTTGGTAAGAAAAGCATTTCTTTCCAATATTTTCCTTAGAATCAAAGTTCATCGATCAAATGGCATGAGCTAGGATTCTCTAATAATCTCCATACTTTTTGTGATAGGGCACTGTAAATACATTCTCTTCATTGGGATACACGGTTTTGATGCTTTAGTTTGGCAAGAAAAGCATTTCTTTCCTCCATTTTCCTTAGAATCAAAGTTCAACCGTCAAATGGGATAAAGTTGGATTTTCATAATAATCTCCATAATTTTTGTGATTGGGCTCTCTGAACACATTCTCCTCATTCGGATACAAAGTTTTGATCCTTTGGTTTGGCAAGAAAAGCATTTCTTTCCACCATTTTCCATAGAACCAAAGTTTCTCCATCCAAAGGGAAAAAGTTAGATTTTCACAATAATCTCCATTCTTTTGGTGGTTGGGCACTATAAACACATTATCCTCATTAGGGTACATAGTTTGGATATGTTGGTTTGGGAAGAAAGGCTTTTCTTCTTTTTTGTAGAATCAAAGCTCGTCTGTCAAATGGGACAAAGTTGGATCTTTTAAATAATGTCCATACCTTTCATGATTGGACACTATGAACAAATTCTCCTCATTTTGATACATGATATTGATGCATTGATTTGGTGAGAAAAGTTTTTCTTTCTACTATTTTTCTTAGAATCAAAGTTCATCCATAAAATGGGACAAACTTGGATTCATGTAATAATCTCCTTTCCTTTTGTGATTGGGCACTATAAACATATTCTCTTCATTAGGATACATGGTTTTGATAGTTTGGGGTTTAAGAGAAAATGCTTTTCTTTCTTTCATTCTCTAAAGAAACAAAATTTGTCCATTAAATGGGACAAAGTTGGGTTCTTGTAATATTCTCCATTCTTTTGGTGGTTAGGCACTATAAACATATTCTACTCACTAGGATACATGCTTTTGATGCATTGGTTTGGTAAGAAAATCATTTTTTCCACCATTTTCCTTAAAATCAAAGTTCCTCCATCAAATGGACAATGTTGGATTTTCGTAATAAACTCCATACTTTTTGTGATTGGGCACTATGAACACTTTCTCCTCATTAGGATACATGATATTGGTGCCTTGGTTGCGTTAGAAAAGCACTTCTTTCTGCCATTTTCCTAAGAATTAATGTTCGTCTGTCAAATAGGACAAACTTGGATTCTTGTAATAATCTCCATTTTTTTTGTGATTGGGCACCATAAACACCAACTTCTCATTGTAATACACGTTATTGATGCTTTGGTTTGGTAAGAAAAAGCTCCTTTTTCCACTATTTTCCATAAAATCAAAGTTCGTCTGTCAAATGGGACAAACTTGGATTCCCATAATAATCTCTATTCTTTTGGTGGTTGGCACTATAAACACATTCTCCTCCTTAGGCTATGCGATTTTGATGTAGTTTCATAGGAAAAGCATTTCTTTCCACCATTTTCCTTAGAATCAAAGTTCATCCGTCAAATGGGACAAACTTGGATTCTCATAATAATCTTCATTCTTTTCATGATTGGGCACTATAAACACATCTTCCTTGTTAGGATACATAATATTTACTTTTTGGTTCAATAAGAAAAGCTTTTCTTTTCACCATTTTCCTTAGAATCAAAGTTCATCCGTCAAATGGGACAAACTTGGATTCTCGTAATAATCTCCATTATTTTGGTGATTGGGCATTATAAAGACATTCTCCTTAGTGGGATACATGGTTTTGATGTTGTGGTTTGGCAAAAAAGCATTTCGTTCCCCTATTTTCCTTGGAATTGAAGTTCATCGGTCAACTGGGACGAACTTCAATTCTCGTAATACCCCCACACTTTGTGTGATTGGGCACTATAAACACATTCTCCTCATTGGGATACACAATATTATTGCTTTGGTTTGGTAAGAAAAGCTTTTCTTTCTACCATTTTGCTTAGAATTAAAGTTTATCTATCAAATGCGACAAACTTGGATTCTCATAATAATCTCCATTCTTTTGGTGGTTGGGCACTGTAAACACATTCTCCTCATTAGAATACACAGTTTTGATGCTTTGGTTTGGCATGAGAAGCATTTCTTTCCACCATTTTCCTTAGAATCAAAGTTCATCCGTTAAATGGGATAAACTTGGATTCGCATAATAATATCCATTCTTCTAGTGATTAGGCAATATAAACACATTCTTCTCATTTAAATACACAGTTTTGATGCTTTAGATTGGCAAGCAAAGCATTTCTTATGATTTGAAGTTCATCCGTCAAATGGGATAAAGTTGGACTTTCAAAATAATGTCCTTGTGTTGCAATGTGGCATAGATACGAATCCTGACCATCTTGACTTAAAATGGTGAATGTATCCTTACCCTGATATTCCAAGTCAACACCTGCCAAATTTGATGTCATGGGAATGAATTGTTATGATCCATATTGTCTTCAGACCAATAATGGCATATAACCCACGGTGCCCTATATGCTAAGTAAAGGCACATATAGTAAATTACCACACCAATACACAAAGCATTTTGGTGAAAACCATGGCGCCCTTTAGGTTATATCGAAAGAAGCTAAGTTTTTTAGCATCTTAACCCACTGCTTCTTTGTTCCAAACTTTGGCCATTCTTTTTAGGTGAATTCTTAAAGAAGAAAAAAATGTGGAAAGTAGGGTGTAACTTTATCGGGCCCTTTGCCCCAAAAATGACTTCGAGCCCAGATATATTATAACAGAGCACTTCTAAAAAATCTCTTTTGACCTTCTTTTCGGCATGCATTAAGTGCTCGAATTATTTTAGCTAGAATTGGTGGAGTCGGGTGCATTTCTTTTTCAATTGGTCAAATAAATCCACTATAATCACTTTGACATGTTCTAACACTCTCAAGAAGAAAACCATCTTGTATATAGCAAGAGCAAATGCATCCAAGGCCTTCTCAATGTCAGATGCTCTTCAATATATTTTTGTAGATACTGCCAGGAAATGACACTGGTGTTCCCTTTCTGCTCTATGCAGTGGTGGTCAGCTTTGAAATCATGATCCAAAACTTCACTTAATCTTTTACGGAAGCTGGTCAGATTATGCTCTTTGCAATAGATGGGTCTCATCTCTAATGGCCTAAGCCCAAGAAGAACGGATATCTCTTCCATAGTCGGAGTCATATCATGCTGATTGAATGAAAAACATCAAAATGATGGATCCCAAAACTCAATTATAGCCCTAACTAGCTATTCATCCATGTGTATTTTGAGCAAGAGAGCAATCTGTCCATATTTTTTGGTAAAGCAGGTTTCCTCTACACTTCCCATTGATCCCATATTTCGGCCAACTCTTTCAAATTATTCTGGTGAAGGTCTAAATGTGTAATCTTTGGCAGCTCTGACACAAAACCTCTAGGCACACAGTCTCCGTCCCTTTTCTGGTTGAATTCAAACTCAGAACAGACCTTCTCAAATTCCTTGGAGATAATCACTGCATGTAATAGCTCCGCCATAAAGTTAAATAAAAATCGATCTAAGTTGGGATTTTTTTTAAGCAAGCATTCCTGTATGCATATGAGGAAAGAAAAATGCACCAAAAAAAGGAAAAAATGGGAGAAAACGAGTTAATTTTCTTAGTAAATATTGAATTCAAATAAAATTTCAAGACAATGAAAATAAAAAATTATTCAAATAAGGTATAAATAAATTTCAAAGCAGTGAAAAATACAAATTATTCAAACAAGATATCAAAGTTATAAAAATATGAAAATAAAGGGAAAAAAAAAACTTTGTCCCTTCATGTGTCCTTAATTTTGGTGATGCTTAAAATCGGGCATGGTTTTGACTAGGAGGTTAGTATGGTTCACTATATGTGGTTTATGTCAGACATCTAATTAGGTTCTCAAATTCCTCAAGCCTGAAAGGACCAACAAGGTACCTTATCCTTATCCACCACAAATTTATGTCAGAATAGGTCTAATTCGAATGGGCGTGTCTTCCATGTCTGTAATGAGGCTAACACCTAGGGCAAACGTAGAAATCTACAACTAGTAGGCTTTTTGCTGGCCCAGACAGAGGCTAACACCTTAGAAGGTAAAGCTCTTTCACCCCTTCTTAAAATATTGGATACCTATACCCCCCATATTTGACAGAGGAGAAATTACTGCATGATGTGCATAGTGTGTGTGAAGGAACAAATTTACCTTTTTATGACATAACATTAAAAATAAAACCCACTGTCCTAATCCCCAAATGACAAAAAACAAAGATGAAAAGATTTGTAGAAAATAAATATTAATATAATGAATTTTATTTTAAAAAAAAGGAAACTTAAAATTAAATATTGAAATTTAGTTAACACGTAATTAATTTTCGGCCTGACTCTCTAGATGTCCCCAGTGTAGTTGCCAAGCTGTCGCGATGTGGCACGAATAGGAATGCCAACCAGCTCGACTTAAAATGGCGAATGTATCCATTGTTTCTATATAAATATCTATATATAGGATTATTTCCTTTTATTTTTTAGGGGTCCATATCCTCATTAATATTATTTTTCGTACTTGGGGACTGAGTTGTCGAGATGAATCACTCACTCGACTTCTCTAAATAGTAATTACAAAATGACCATTTATTTTGGAGTTGCCACCAATCATATTTTGGCCAAGTGAGATTAAACATCTGCTGGAGTTTGTATTTTGAAGATTTCAAAATCCATAAGACCAAACTCCGAAGTCTGTGCTCATACTAGAGATCTTATAAAAGGGTCCGAGAGTAGGTTACAATCACAAGTAAGGATCAACACTCTTATGATGCTCGAAATATGGTACCTTATTCATTACATGTCAACTTGAATTTTAATTTTTGTTCGGTTTCAACGTATGGCATTAAATTATAAATTCCCAAAGTAATAATTTATGAAAAAATTTTATTCCGTGATAGGAAGATCAAGTTTTTAAAATTTTGGAAGTTAAAATTTCTTACGTATTCCATCGAAAGACCAGTGGAAACGAAAGCTTTTTATCATTCTCCTTTGTATCCTAACGGAAAACCAAAGGAACACAAAAGGTTTTAAGATTCAAAATATCTTTTGCACCCCAATGGAGAGCCTAAAGAATGCGAAAGGTTTTATTATTTTTTTCAAAATTTAAAAAAATCCTGATTTTCATTTTGAAAAGGATATCTCGTTATTAAAATAATTCATAGAAACTCTTTTATATTTTGGGAGAAATTCTACGTATTATTCTAACTTGGAGACATTGCCTTAATTTTCTAAAAAGAAAATTTCATATTTATTGAAAATATTTATAGAATATCCTAGACTCAATAACAATCTAAAATGATGAATATATTCCTAATGTGTACCTTTGATATGAAAGTATCCTAGTAATCACATAAGACTGTATTCAAACGAAATTACCAAAATGCCCCTAGAGTATACCTTCAACATGAAAGTATCACGGTACCCCTAATGTACACTAAAATGACCTTAAAAAGCTAAACGAATCTAAACATTCACCCTTGGCATAAAAGCATCTCAGTGAGAAAATTTACTGAAATGCGTTTAAGGTATATCTTTGACATGAAAGTATTCCGATACCCCTAAGAGACACTAAAATGACCTTAAAAAGCTAAGTGAATCCTAAACATTCACCTTTGGCATAAAAGCATCTTGGTGAAAAAAATTATGAAAATGCCCCTGGGTATACTTTCGACATGAAAGTATCCCAATACCCCTAATGGACACTAAAATGACCTTAAAAGGCTAAGGGAATCTTAAACATTCAACTTTGACATAAAAGCATCTTAGTTACTATCTAGGACTCGATTTTAAAAAAATTACCAAAATGACCCTAGGGCTTACCTTCGACGTGGCAGTATTACGATACCCCTAATGGACACTAAAATAACCTTAAAAGGCTAAGCGAATCCTAAACATTCACCTTTTGCATAAAAGCATCCTGGTGAAAAATTATGAAAATGCCCCTGGGGTATACCTTCGACATGAAAGTATCCCGCTACCCCTAGTAGACATTAAAATAACCTTAAGAGGCTAAGCGAATCCTAAACATTCACCTTTGGCATAAAAGCATCTCAGTTAATATTTAAGACTCGATTTTAGGAAAACTACCAAAATGCCACTAGAGTTTACCTTCGATGTGAAAGCATCCTGATACCCTGATGGACACCAAAATGATCTTAAAGTAGATGAATTTAGTCCAAATGGAAAAGGTAAAGTTTTAATTTTGACTTAAAATACAAAATTTTTAGTCAGCCCTTAAATTTTTTAAAATTATATTTCTTATCCTTTGAAACACCAAACAAATACGATAAGTTTTGAAAATTTCTATATCCATACGAAAGACCATAGAAATAATAAAAATCTTTAAAACTAGTACAATGTCCAATTTACCCCTTAAATACTAACATTTACTATTTAGTTCCTAAACTTTTCTAAATTTTCATTTTAGTCTCTATATGATGAAATAACCAAAAAAATCATAAAATCACTTGAAAATATACATGGACAATACGGCAAATATGTCAGCAAGAATTCGGCTAAACATCTTCGCCTTAAAACAAAATTTCTTCTACATTTTGCAAAATGGCCTTTAAATTTCCTAAATTTGCATTTTGACCCCTACATAAAAAATACATCACAAAACATCATAAAAAATCATTAAATCAGCTAAGAATTAACCTAAAAATCTTGAAAAAAATCTACATGAAGGTTCGGCCAAGCAAATTTGGCCATAAAACACAATTTTTGCATATTTCGCAATTTAGCCCTTAAATTTTTTTAAAATTATGAAATGGCCCCTAAAATGTTAAAATCACTTAAAACATGTTCCAAAACACAAAAAATCAGTTTCTATCAGCCTATGAAGCTCTCGACCAAACCAAAAATGGCATAAAAAGTTTACATATTTTATGATTTAATCCCTAAAATTTCTAATATTCACAAAATAGGCTAAAAAACATGAAATCAAGGTAACAATAAGCACAAAATCATCATTACCAATTCATATCAAATCGGCCAAGGTAAGAAATAAATATGCATCAACATTTTGTAACACAAAATCATGAAAGTAAACATGAATAAATATCATCAATTTCAAATGCAAAAATAAAATAACAAAAAATGAATATATATATATAAATATGTATATCGACATATTAACATGAAATATTAAGGATAACAATATAACCATAAACATATACATTCAACAAAATTAATTTCTCACCAAAAAAATAATATTTCAAAAAAAATTAAATATATATCAACAAATATATAGGAAATTGATCATTGTCAATATGTTAGCCTTTCAACATGGATAAAATCCATGAGCTTAACATGATTTTGACTCATATTAAAGAAGAAAAATGATGGATATATAGCAAAGATTGCAAAATTTCTAGATGAAATTACCTTGAAAAAAGCTTTTAAACTTAAAATTTCATGAAAATTTCTATGAAAAATAGTTGAATTTGAATATGGAAAACTTTTTGTTGCTTGAGAGAATTTTGTATCTGGTTTTTTCTTTGGGGGACGGTAAGAATGATCTTTTTGAATCCATTTTGCCATGATGTTCCATCTAAAATCCATAAGAATATTCTTTCATTTATTAAATGTCGTAATTTCTTGATTTTTTTGATTATTTTATTTGATTTGTTTGAGATATGATTTGATTTTTGACAAATTGATTGGATGTAAATTTATAACTCTTGTCTCCCTATGATGTCATGCATGATATCATTGATTTCTATAGATATTTTAAGTGATATTTATATATAATATGTAAAATTATACAGTAAAAATTAACTATAAGAACTAAATTGTAAAAATTAAAAATTATATTTTTAAAATAAAATTTCATATAATCAATTTAATTCAATTTAATAATAAAAATAATTTTTTATGTGCAAAGAAAAATATTAAAATAGCAAACTTGCAAAATTTTATGAGAAAAAATATTTACCAGGAAAAATTATTACATGTAAAAAATGAAAAATAAATTAAATTTTGAAAATTTGATTTAATTTGAATTAAACAGCAATATTTAAAGATTTAAAAAAATATATAAACTCAAAAAAATCCTACCGAAAAAATTTATGGGGTAGAAAAATCCGTACTTTAGTAATAGGAAAAATTCTAAAACTCATTAAATAAATGAAATTTTTCAAAATTGATTAAATATGAATTAAATAAAAATATTTAAAGAATTTAAAAAATTATAAACTCAAAAAAATATCACCGAAAAAATTTACGGAGTGTAAAACCCATATCTTCATAACAAAAAAAATTCTAAAACTCATAAAATAAATAAAATTTTTCAAAACTGATTTAATATGGATTAAATAATAGTATTTAAATAATTTTAAAAAATTATAAACTAAGAAAAATCTTTCCAAAAAATTACAGAATAGAAAACTTTGTATTTCAGAAACTGGAGAATTTCAAAAGAAAAATGCAAAACTAATAAAATAAAAAGAATTCTCCTAAAATCATTTAATATAAATTAAATAATAATAATTGAGGAATTCTAAAGATTATAAACTAAGAAAAAATTTCTCGAAAAAACTTACAAAGTAGAAAACTTCATATTTTGGAAATAGGAAGAAAATGTAAAACTTATAAAATAAAACAAATTTAAAAGAAAATAATTTAATGGTAATTAAATACACATTTTTTAAGAATTTTGAAGTTGAAAACTTGGGAAAATTCGCCCATAAAATTTTACAGATAAAGGAAAGCTCGTATTTCTGAACCGAAAAAATTTTAAAGAAAACTTTTAACTTATATAAAATGAATTAAATAGGATATATCATCCTAGACATGAATTTACAAAATAGTAAAGATGAAAATTTGAAATCCGAAATAATTTTACAAGAAAATTTTATGAGTATAAAAATCCCAATACTGTGAAAAATTAAATTAATCACAAAAATAGACAACCTGATTCCCTGTAGTATAAAATGCCAATATGAATGTTTTCTTGAATATTTTTTATTTTTCAGAGTACATATCCACATAAAAATGATACAGGCGTTGGTACAATTATACGATAGTTGACTTCCTAAGTTTAATGAAAAATTCTCTAAAAATTCCTAAAAATGAGAAACTTGACCGCGATGTCGTCCACAAAAACAAAATTTTAAAATTTTAACAAGAAGACATAAACTTTTCTCTTAAATATTCATCCTATATATCCGAAATTAGAGATCAAAGTGTGATTCTCCTTTTTTATCACGTGAACCTCCAGCCATTTAACTATGAATAAAAAGGTTTTGGGAATGTCTAATTTATCTGGATAAGATCATTTCCAATGAGGATTGCTGTTAAGTTTTTAACCTCGAATATTCAAGATTGTTACAAAAAAAAGAGGACAAAATTTAGGTGTCTACAGCTGCCTCTCTTTGACTGTTACTGAGAATCGAGAACACGGCAAAGACCAAATGGACATGACTTCGTTCATGTCGTTAAGATGTATGAAAAATAATCAAAACTAATACTGAACATAAAAACTAATAAGCCTAAAAGAAAAACCTTGAATTAAAATGATGACTAGGGTAAAACCTAAGTCAAAAGGGGTTGAGTGAAACGAAACTAAAAGTCAACAAGGATAAAAGGTTGACCAGGATAAAGTAGACAAGTCAACAGGAATAAAAAGGTTGACTTGGACAAAATCGATAAGTCAATAGTGACAAAGGTTGACCGAGAAGAAACTGATAAGTCAATAAAAATAAAAAGGTTGACTTCGACAAAGTCGATAAGTCAACAGGAACAAAGGTTGACTGAGACAAAATCAACAAGTCAACAAGAATAAAAGGGTTGACTTGGACAAAGCCAATAGGTGAAGAGGGACAAAGGTTGATCGGGATGAAACTGACAAGTCAATAGGGATAAATGAGGTTGACTGAGACAAAACTGACATGTCAATAGGAATAAAAGGGTTGACTGAGACAAAGCTGACAAATCGACATAGGTAAGAGGTTGACAAGGACAAAATCAACAAGTCAATAGGGATAAACATGGTTGACTGAGACAAAACTAACAAATCGACATAGGTCAGAGGTTGACCAGGATGAACCGATAAGTCAACAGGGATAAATATGGTTGACTGGGACAAAGCCGACAAGTCAACATAGGTAAGAGGTTGACCAGGATGAAACTGACAAGTTAACAAGGATAAACAGGGTTAACTAGGATAAAGCCGATAAGTCAACAGGGATAAAAGGGTTGATTGGGACAAAGTTAATAAGTCAACAAGGAGAAAAATTTGATCGAGATGAAACCGACAAGTCAAGAAGAATAAAAAGGTTAACTTGGACAAAGTTGACAAGTCAACAGAGACAAAACTGACAAGTCAATAGGGATAAATGGGGTTGACTGAGACAAAGCCGATAAGTCAACAGAGATAAAAAGGTTGACTGGGAAAAAGCTGATAAGTTGACATAGGT
>JBBYHK010048019.1:0-49190 GCA_038382065.1 Adansonia grandidieri | reverse complement strand
AATCCTAAACTACCATAACCAAAGGCCATAATAATGCATGAGAATCCTAAGAGGGTGATGGAAACATGGAGAGCTCAATAAAATGATGAAGATGCTAAAAAACAAAAAATGAAATTGATAAAGTAAGAAGTTATACCAACAAAACTTTAAGTTTTGGCCAAATAGTTGGAGCAGCAAAGATGGCTTGAATTTCCCTCTTTTCCTTGTTGTTAATAAGCAAGAAAAAAAGAGAAACAATTAAGTTTTGGTTCTGGTATGGATGAGGGTGATTTTTAGAATGTGTAATAGTTAGGAATAAGTGTTTTGGGGCTATTTATAGGGGGTGACTGAAGAGCTATGGGATTCTAGTTTTTTTGGTGTAGGAATAGGTTTTGGAAGCTAAAAATGAGCTGGAATCTAACCTTTTTTAGTTGAGATATAAGTGGTCTATTTATACCAGCATTTTGGAGCCAATTTAGAGGGCTTTTTGGTTATTTCTCAAAGGGGACAAAGTGATGTCAGCTTGGTGGCTATAGAGCAGAGCCACTTGATACCAATGTGATGGACATAAGGTGGCTGGTTTAAATGCTGAAATGATTTTCCAGCAAATAGGGTGTTGATGGTGATCTTGGTCAACGAACTAGGGAGGAGCAGGGTGATCATGTGACATAAACCCTTTTGATCTAATTTAGACTTCAAAAAAAATATTTTAATTAATTCAAAAGTCCAACTTCATAATTTGATATGGGTTTTGATCTTTTTTGATGCAAAGAAACAAGTTAAAATCAAGTTTTTAAAAATTAGCTTGGACAAAATAAGGTGTCTACAGATTGTAGTGCACATTAACAAAAAGAATCGAGATTATTACGAGGATCCAAGTTTTACTCATTCGATGGACAAACTTTGATGATAAGGAAAATGGTGGAAAGAAAAGTTTTTCTTGCAAATCCAAAGCATCAATATCATGTATCCCAATGTGCATAACAAGTTGTAGTGCCCAATCACAAAAGAATTTAGATTATTACAAAAATCCAAGTTTGACTCATTTGATGGACTAACTTTAATTATAAGGAAAATGGTGTAAAAAAAGCTTTTCTTACAAATCAAAAGGATCAATATTGTGTATCCCAATGTAGGAAACATGATTGTTGTGCCCAATCACAAAAAGAATGGAGATTATTATGAAAATCCAAGTTTGACTCATTTGATGGACAAACTTTGATTATACAGAAAATAGTGGAAAAAAAACCATTTCTTGCCAAACCAAATCATCAATATCGTGTATCCTAATGAGGAGAATATGATTGTAGTGCCCATAACAAAAAGAATGGAGATTATTACGAGTATCAAAGTTGGTCTCATTTCACAGATGACCATTAACTATAAGGAAAAAGGTGGAAAGAAAAGCTTTTCCTATAAATCCAAAGCATCAATATTGTGCATCCCAATGTGGAGAACATGATTGTAGTGTCAATAACAAAAAGAATTGAGATTATTACAAGTATACAAGTTTGTCTCATTTCACGGATAAACTTTGATTATAAGGAAAATGGTGGAAAGAAAAGCTTTTCTTGCAAATCCAAAGCATCAATGTTGTGTATCCCAATGTGGAGAACATGATTGCAGTGCCCAATCACAAAAACAATAGAGATTATTACGAGGATCCAAATTTAACTCATTTGATGGATAAATTTTGATTATAAGGAGAATGGTGGAAAGAAAAGCTTTTCTTTTAAATGCAAAGCATCAATATTGTGTATCCCAATATGGATAACATGATTGTAGTGCCCAATCACAAAAAGAATTTAGATTATTATGAGAATCCAAGTTTAACTCATTTGATGGGCAAACTTTAATTGTAAGCAAAATGGTGAAAAGAAAAGTTTTTCCTGCAAATCCAACACATCAATATCGTGCATCCAAATGAGAAAAACATGATTGTAGTGCCTATAACAAAAAGAATGGAGATTATGATGAGTATCCAAGTTTGTCTCATTTCACAGATGAACATTAATTATAAGTAAAACGGTGGAAAAAAAGCTTTTCTTGCCAAATTAAAGCATCAATATCGTATATCCCAATGAGGTGAACATGATTGTAATGCCAACAATAAAAATGTATGGGGAGTATTATGAGAATCCAAGTTTGACTTATTTCATAGATGAACTTTGATTATAAGGAAAATGGTGGAAAGAAAAGGTTTTCCTGCAAGTCCAAAGCATCAATATCATGTATCCCAATGTGGAGAACATGATTGTAGTGCCCAATCATAAAAAGAATGGAGATTATTATGAGAATCCAAGTTTGACTCATTTCAAGGATGAACTCTGACTATAAGGAAAATGGAGGAAAGAAAACCTTTTCTTGCCAAGCCAAAGCATCAACGTCGTGTATCCTAATGAGGAGAACATGTTTACAGTGCCAAATAGCAAAAAAATGGAGATTATTAAGAGTATCCAGGTTTGTCTTATTTCACAGATGAACATTAATTTTAAGGAAAGTGGTGGAAAGAAAAGCTTTTCTTGCAAATCTAAAGCATCAATAACGTGTATCCCAATATGGATAACATGATTGTAGTGCCCATAACAAAAGGAATTGAGATTATTACGAGCATCCAAGTTTGTCTCATTTTTAGGATGAACATTAATTATAAGGAAAACGGAGGAAAGAAAAGCTTTTCATGCCAAATCAAAGCATCAATATCATGTATCCCATTAAGGTGAACATGATTGTAATGCCCATAACAAAAAGTATGGGGATTATGATGAGATTATAACTAGTATCCAAGTTTGTCTCATTTCATGAATAAACTTCGATTATAAGGAAAACGGTGGAAAAAAAGCTTTTCTTCCAAATCTAAAGCATTAATATCATGTATCCCAATGTGGATAGCATGATTACAGTGCCAATAACAAAAAGAATGGGGATTATATGAGTATCCAAGTTTTTCTCATTTCATGGATGAACTTTAGTTATAAGGAAATTGGTGGAAAGAGAAACTTTTCTTACCAAACCAAAGCATCAATATCGTTTATCCCAATGAGGAGAACATGATTGTAGTGCCACTAACAAAAAGGATGGAGATTATTGCGAGTATCCAAATTTGTCTTATTTCATGGATGAACTTTAATTATAAGGAAAATGGCAGAAAGAAAAGCTTTTCTTGCCTAACCAAAGCATTAATATTGTGTATCCCACTATGGATGAGTATCCAAGTTTGTCTCATTTCATGGATGAACTTTAATTGTAAGGAAAATGGTGGAAAGAAAAGCTTTTCTTGCCAAATTTGAGCATCAATATCGTGTATCTCAATGAAGAAGACATGATTGTAGTGCCTATAACAAAAAGCATAGGGATTACTATGAGTATCCAAGTTTGACTTATTCCACAGATGAACATTAATTAAAAGGAAAGTGGTAGAAAGAAAAGCTTTTCTTGCAAAACCAAAGCATCCATATCATGTATCCCAATGTGGAGAACATGATTATAGTGCCAATAACAAAAAGAATAGAGATTATAATGAGTACCCAAGTTTGTTTCATTTACAGATGAACATTAATTATAAGGAAAATGGTGGAAAGAAAAACTTTTCTTGCAAAACCAAAACATCAATATTGTGTATCCCAATGTGGAGAACACGATTGAAGTACCACTAAAAAAAAGAATGGGGATTATTGCACGTAATCACATTGATGAACTTTGATTATAAGGAAAATGGTGGAAAAAAGGCTTTTCTTACAAATCCAAAGCATCAATATCGTGTATCCTAATGTAAGGAACTTGATTGTGGTGCCCCATCACAAAAAGAATAAAGATTATCATGAGAATCCAAGCTTAACTTATTTCACAGATAAACTTTGATTATAAGGCAAATGGTGGAATGAAAACCTTTTCTTCCCAAACCAAAGAATCAATATCGAGTATTCTAATTAGGAGACCATGATTGTTGTGCCAATAACAAAAAAAATGAAGATTATTACGAGTGTCCAAGTTTGACTCATTCCACGGATGAAGATTAATTATAAGGAAAGTGGTGGAAAGAAAAGCTTTTCTTGCAAATCCAAAGCATCCATATCATGTATCCCAATGTGGAGAATATGATTATAGTGCCAATAACAAAAATAATGGAGATTATAATGAGTACCCAAATATGTCTCATTTCACGGATGAACTTTAAGTATAAGGAAAATGGTAGAAAGAAAAGCTTGTCTTGCTGAACCAAAACTTTAATATCGTGTATCCTAATGTGGAGAACATGATTGTAGTGCCAATAACAAGAAGAATGGAGATTAAAATAAGTATCCAAGTTTGACACATTTCATAGAAGAACTTTAATTATAAGGAAATTACTGGAAAAAAAAGCTTTTCTTGCCAAATCAAAGCATCAATATCATGTATCCAAGTGAGATGAACATAATTGTAATGCCCATAACAAAATGTATGGAGATTACTATAAGAATCAAAATTTGACTATTTCACAGATGAACTTTGATTATAAGGCAAATGGTGGAATGAAAACATTTTCTTCCTAATCTAAAGAATCAATATCGAGTATCCCAATGCGGAGACCATGATTGTTGTGCCAATAACAAAACAAATGGAGACTATTATAGGTATCCAAGTTTGTCTCATTTCATGGATGAACATTAATTATAAGGAAAATGGTGGAAAGAAAAGCTTTTCTTGCAAATCCAAAGCCTCAATATCGTGCATCCCAATATGGAGAACATGATTGTAGTGCCAATAACAAGAAGAATGGAGATTATAATAGTATCCAAGTTTGACTCATTTCATAGAAGAATTTTCATTATGAGGAAATTGGTGGATAGAAAAGCTTTTCTTGCCAAATTAAAGCATCAATATCATGTATCCAACTAAGGTGAACATGATTATAATGCCCATAACAAAATGTATAGAGATTATTATGAGAATCCAAATTTGACTCATTTCATAAACTTTGATTATAAGAAAATGGTGGAAAGAGAAGCTTTCCTTGCAAATCCAAAGCTTCCATATCGTGTATCCCAATATAGAGAACATGATTGTAGTGCCAATAACAAAAAGAATGAAAATTACAATGAGTACCCAAGTTTGTTTTATTTCACGGATGAACTTTAATTATAAAGAAAATAGGGGAAAGAAAGGCTTTTATTGCCAAACCAAAGCATCAATATCATGCATCCCAATATGGAGAACATGATTGTAGAGCCACTAACAAAAAGAATAGGGAATATTACAAGTATCCAAGTTTGTATCATTACATGGATCAACTTTGATTATAATCTCATGAATCTAAAGCATCAATGTCATGTATCCCATTGTGGAGAACAAGATTGTAGTGCCCATTAACAAAAAGATTCGAGATTATTACGAGTATCTAAGTTTATCTCATTTCATGGATAAACTTTGATTATAAGGAAAATAGTGGAAAGAAAAGCTTTTCTTGCAAATCCAAAGCACCAATAACGTGTATCCCAATATGGATAACATGATTGTAGTGCTCAATCACAAAAAGAATTTAGATTATTACGAGAATCCAAGTTTAACTCATTTAATGGGCAAACTTTAATTATAAGGAAAACGGCCGAAAGAAGAGCTTTTCTTGTAAATCTAAAGCATCAATATTGTGTATCCCAATGTGGAGAACATGATTGTAGTGCCCAATCACAAAAAGAATAAAGATTATTATAAGAATCCAAGTTTGACTCATTTCATGGATGAACTTTGATTATATGAAAAATGGTGAAAAGAAAAGCTTTTCTTTCAAATCGAAAGCACCAATCATGTATCCCAATGAGAAAAACATGATTGTAGTGCCCATAATAAAACGAATGGAGATTATTAAGAGCATCCAAGTTTATCTCATTTCATGGATGAATATTAATTATGAGGAAAATGGCGAAAAGAAATGCTTTTCTTGCAAATCCAAAGCATCAATAGCATGCATCCCAATGAGAAAAACATGATTGTAGTGCCCACAACAAAAAGAATAGAGATTATTACGAGCATCCAAGTTTGTCTTATTTCATGGATGAACATTAATTATAAGGAAAATGAAGGAAAGGAAAGCTTTTCTTGCCAAATCAAAGCATCAATATCATGCATCCCAATGAGGTGAACATGATTGGAATGCCCATAACAAAAAGTATGGGGATTATGATGAGATTATAACTAGTATCCAAGTTTATCTCATTTCACAAATAAACTTTGATTATAAGGAAAATGGTGGAAAAAAGACTTTTCTTCCAAATCAAAAGCATCAATATCATGTATCCCAATATGGATAGCATGATTATAGTGCTGATAACAAAAAGAATGGAGATTATAATGAGCATCCAAGTTTATCTCATTTCACGAATGAACTTTAATTATAAGGAAAATAATGGAAAGAAAAGCTTTTCTTGCCAAACCAAAGTATCAGTATCGTGTATCCTAATGAGGAGAACATGATTGTAGTGCCACTAACAAAAATGGATGGAGATTATTACAAGTATCCAAATTTGCCTTATTTCATGAATGAACTTTAATTATAAGGAAAATGGTAGAAAGAAAAGCTTCTCTTGCGAAACCAAAGCATCAATATCGTGTATCCCACAGTGGATGAGTATCTGAGTTTGTCTCATTTCACGGATGAACTTTGATTATAAGGAAAATGGTGGAAAGAAAAGCATTTCTTGCCAAATTCGAGCATCAATACCATGTATCTCAATGAGGAAGACAAGATTGTAGTGCCCATAACAAAAAGCATAAAGATTATTATGAGAATCTAAGTTTGACTCATTCCACGGATGAACATTAATTTAAAGGAAAATGGTGGAAAGAAAAGCTTTTCTTGAAAATCCAAAGCATCCATATCGTGTATCCCAATATGGAGAACATGATTATAGTGCCAATAACAAAAAGAATGGAAATTATAATGAGTACCCAAGTTTGTCTTATTTCACGAATGAACATTAATTATAAGGAAAACGGTGGAAAGAAAATCTTTTCTTGCCAAACCAAAACATCAATATCATGTATCCCAATGTGGAGAACATGATTGAAGTACCACTAAAAAAAAGAATGGGGATTATTACACGTATCCACGCATCATTTCAAGGATGAACTTTGATTATAAGGAAAAAGGTGGAAAGAAAGGCTTTTCTTGCAAATCCAAAGCATCAATATCATGTATCCCAATGTGGAGAACATGATTCCGGTGCCCAATCATAAAAAGAATAGAGATTATTATGAGAATCCAAGCTTAACTCATTTCACAGATGAACTTCGATTATAAGGCAAATGGTGGAATGAAAACCTTTTCTTCCTAAACCAAAGAATCAATATTGAGTATCCTAATGAGGAGACCATGATTGTTGTGCCAATAAAAAAAATGAAGATTATTACGAGTGTCCATGTTTAACTCATTCCACGGATGAACATTAATCAAAAAGAAAGTGGTAGAAAAAAAATCTTTTCTCACAAATCCAAAGCATCCATATCATGTATCCCAATGTGGAGAACATGATTATAGTGCCAATAACAAAAATAATGGAGATTATAATGAGTACCCAAGTATGTCTCATTTCACAAATAAACTTTAATTATAAGGAAAATGGTGGAAAGAAAAGCTTTTCCTGCCAAACCAAAACTTCAATATCGTGTATCCTAATGTGGAGAACATGATTGTAGTGCCAATAACAAGAAGAATAGAGATTATAATAAGTATCCAAGTTTGACTCATTTCATAGAAGAACTTTCATTATAAGGAAACTAGTGGAACGAAAATCTTTTCTTGCCAAATCAAAGCATCAATATCATGTATCCAACTGAGATGAACTTGATTGTAATGCCCATAACAAAAACTATAGAGGTTATTATGAGAATCTAAATTTGACTTATTTCGCAGATGACCTTTGATTATAGGCAAATGGTGGAATGAAAAACTTTTCTTCCTAATCCAAAGAATCAATATCGAGTATCCCAATAAGGAGACCATGATTGTTGTGCCAATAACAAAAAAAATGGAGATTATTACAAGTATCCAAGTTTATCTTATTTCACGGATGAACATTAATTATAAGGAAAATGGTGGAAAGAAAAGTGTTTCTTGCAAATCCATAGCCTCAATATCATGCATCCCAATACGGAAAACATGATTGTAGTGCCAATAACAAGAAGAATGGAGATTACAATAAGTATCCAAGTTTGAGTCATTTCATAGAAGAACTTTAATTGTAAGGAAATCGGTGGAAAAAAAAGCTTTTCTTGCCAAATCAAAGCATCAATATATGTATCCAACTGAGGTGAACATATTGTGATACCCATAACAAAAAGTATGGAGATTATTATGAGAATCCAAATTTGACTCATATCACGGATAAACTTTGATTATAGGAAAATGGTGGAAAGAAAAGTTTTCCTTGCAAATCTAAAGCTTCCATATCGTGTATCCCAATGTGGAGGGCATGATTGTAGTGCCAATAACAAAAAGAATGGAGATTATAATAAGTACTCCAGTTTGTCTTATTTCACGAATGAACATTAATTATAAGGAAAATGGTGGAAAGAAAGGCTTTTGTTGCCAAACCAAAGCATTAATATCATGTATCCCAATGTGGAGAACATCATTATAGTGCCACTAACAAAAAGAATAGGGATTATTACAAGTATCCAAGTTTGTATCATTCCATGGATCAACTTTGATTATAAGGAAAAATGTGAAAAGAAAAGCTTTTCTCATGAATCCAAATCATCAATGTCGTGTATCCCATTATGGAAAACATTATTGTAGTGCCCATTAACAAAAAGATTCGAGATTATTACGAGTATCCAAGTTTGTCTCATTTCACGAATAAACTTTGATTATAAGGAAAATGGTGGAAAGAAAAGCTTTTCTTGCAAATCTAAAGCATCAATATTGTGTTTCCCAAAGTGGATAACAAGATTGTCATGCCCAATCACTAAAAGAATTTAGATTATTACGAGAATCCAAGTTTGACTTATTTGATGGACAAACTCTAACTATAAGGAAAATGGAGAAAAAAAAGCTTTTCTTGGAAATCCAAAGCATCCATATCGGGTATCCCAATGTGAAGAACATGATTGTAGTGCCCAATCACAAAAAAAAAAAATGAAGATTATTACGAGAATCTAAGTTTGACTCATTTGATGGACAAAATTTGATTTAAGGAAAATGGTGGAAAAAAAGCCACTGCTTGCCAACCAAAGCATCAATATCGTGTATTCCAATGAGGAGAACATGATTGTAGTGCCAATAACAAAAAGAACAGTGATTATTATGAGTATCGAAGTTTGTCTCATTTCATGGATGACCATTAATTATAAGGAAATGGTGGAAATAAAAGCTTTTCTTGCAAATCCAAAGCCTCAATATCATGTATCCTAATATGGAGAACATGATGGTAGAGTTAGAAACAAAAATAATGGAGATTATAATTAGTATCTAGGTTTGTCTCATTTCACGAATAAACTTCGTTTATAAGGAAAATGGTGGAAAAAAAAAGCTTTTCTTCCAAATCCAAAGCATCAATATCATGTATCCCAATGTGGATAGCATGATTACAGTGCCAATAACAAAAAGAATAGAGATTATAATGGGTATCCAAGTTTGTCTTATTTCACAGATGAACTTTAATTATAAGGAAAATGATGGAAAGAGAAGCTTTTCTTGCCAAACCAAAGCATCAATATTGTGTATCCCAATATGTAGAACATGATTGTAGTACCACTAACAAAAAGGATAGAGATTATTACAAGTATCAAAATTTGTCTCATTTCATGGATGAACTTTTATTATAAGGAAAATGGTGGAAAGAAAAGCTTTTTTTGCCAAACCAAAGCATCAATATCGTGTATCCCACTGTGGATGAGTTTGTCTCATTTCATGGATGAACTTTAATTATAAGGAAAATGGTGGAAAGAAAAGCTTTCCTTGCCAAATTATAGCATCAATATCGTGTATCCCAATGAGGAAGACATGATTGTAGTGCCCATAACAAAAAGCATAGAGATTATTTTAAGAATCCAAGTTTCACTTATTCCACAGATGGACATTAACTATAAGGAAAGTGGTGGAAAGAAAAGCTTTTCTTGCAAATCCAAAGCATCCATATCATGTATGCCAATGTGGAGAACATGATTATAGTGCCAACAACAAAAAAAATGGAGATTATAGTGAGTACCCAAGTTTGTCTCATTTCACGGATGAACTTTAATTATAAGGAAAATGGTGGAAAGAAAAGCTTTTCTTGCTAAACCAAAACATCAATATCGTGTATCCCAATGTGGAGAACATGATTGAAATACCACTAAAAAAAAGAATGGAGATTATTACACACATCCATGTTGTATCATTTCATGGATGAACTTTGATTATAAGAAAAATGGTGGAAAGAAAGGCTTTTCTTGCCAAACCAAAGCATTAATATCATGTATCCCAACAAGGAGAACATGATTGTAATGACTAATAACAAAAAAAATGAAGATTATTACGAGTATCTAGGTTTGTCTAATATCACGGATGAACATCAATTATAAGGAAAATGGCTAAAAGATAAGCTTTTCTTACAAATCTAAAGTGTCAATATCATGTATCCAAATGAGGAGACCATGATTATAGTTCCCAATAACAAAAAAATAGAGATTATTACGAGTATCCAAGTTTATCTCTTTGCACAGATGAACATTTATTATAGGGAAAATGGTCGAAAAAAAAGCTTTTCTTGCAAATCCAAAACTTCCATATTGTGTATCCCATTATTGAGAACATGATTATAGTCACAATATCAAAAAGAATTGAGATTATAATGAGTAACTGAGTTTGTCTTATTTCACGAATGAACTTTAATTATAAGGAAAATGGTGGAAAGAAAGCTTTTCATGCTAAATTTGAGCATCAATATCATGTATCCCAATGAGGAAAACATGATTGTAGTGCCCATAACAAAAAGCACAGAGATTATTATGAGAATCCAAGTTTGACTCATTCTATGGATGAACATTAATTATAAGGAAAGTGGTGGAAAGAAAAGCTTTTCTTGCAAATTCAAAGCATCCATATTGTGTATCCCAATGTGGAAAACATGATTATAGTGCCAATAACAAAAAGAATGGAGATTATACTGGGTACCCAAGTTTGTTTCATTTCATGGATGTACTTTAATTATAAGAAAAATGATGCAAAGAAAAGCTTTTCTTGCAAATCCAAAGCATTAATGTGGTATATCCCAATGTGGAGAACGTGATTGTAGTGCCAATAACAAAGAGAATGGAGACTATTATAAGTATCCTAGTTTGTCTCATTTCTTGGATGAACTTTGATTATAAGGAAAATGGTGGAAAGAAAAGCTTTTCTTGTGAATACAAGCATCAATGTCGTGTATCCCATTGTGGAGAACATGATTGTAGTGCCCATTAACAAAAAGATTCGAGATTATTACGAGTATCTAAGTTTGTCTCATTTCACGGATAAACTTTGATTACAAGGAAAATGGTCGAAAGAAAAGCTTTTCTTGCAAATCCAAAGCATCAGTATTATGTTTACCATAGTGGATAACAAGATTGTAGCGCCTAATCACTAAAAGAATTTAGATTATTACGAGAATCCAAGTTTGACTCATTTGATGGAAAAACTCTAATTATAAGAAAAATGGTGAAAAAAAGCTTTTCTTGCAAATCCAAAGCATCGATATCGTGTACCCAATGTGGAGAATATGATTGTAGTGCCCAATCACACAAAGAATAGAGATTATTATGAGAATCTAGGTTTGACTCATTTGATGGACAAACTTTGATTATAAGGAAAATGGTGGAAAGAAAACCATTCCTTACCAAACCAAAGCATCAATATCGTGTATTCCAATGAGGAGAACATGATTGTAGTGCCAAGAACAAAATGAACAATGATTATTATAAGTATCGAAGTTTGTCTCATTTCATGGATGACCATTAATTATAAGAAAAATGGTGGAAAGAAAGGCTTTTCCTGTAAATCCAAAGCCTCAATATCATGCATCCCAATATGGAAAACATAATGGTAGAGTTAGTAACAAAAAGAATGGAGATTATAATTAGTATACAAGTTTGCCTCATTTCACAAATAAACTTTGATTATAAGGAAAATGGTGAAAAAAAAAGCTTTTCTTCCAAATCTGGAGCATCAATATCATGTATCCCAATATGGATGGCATGATTATAGCGCCAATAACAAAAAGAATGGAGATTATAATGAGTTTACAAGTTTTTCTCATTTCATGGATGAATTTTAATTATATGGAAAATGGTGGAAAGAGAAGCTTTTCTTGCCAAACCAAGGCATCAATATCGTGTATCCCAATGAGGAGAACATGATTGTAGTCCACTAACAAAAAGGATGGAGATTATTACGAGTATCCAAATTTGTCTCATTTCATAGATGAACTTTAGTTATAAGGAAAATGGTGGAAAGAAAAGCATTTCTTACCAAACCAAAGCATCAATATCGTGTATCCCACTGTAGAGAACATGATTGTAGTGCCACTAACAAAAAGAATGGAGATTATAATAAGTATCCAAGCTTGTCTCATTTCATGGATGAACTTTAAATATAAGGAAAATGGTGGAGAAAAAAGCTTTCTTGCCAAATCAAAGCATCAACATCATGTATCCCAATGAGGTGAAAATGATTGTAGTGTCCATAATAAAAAGTATGGAGATTATTATGAGAATCCAAGTTTGACTCATTTCACGGATGAACTTTGATATTATGGAAAATGGTGTAAAGAAAAGCTTTTCTTGCAAATCCAAAGCATCAATATTGTTTATCCTATGTAGAGAACATGATTGTAGTGCCTAATCACAAAAAGAATGGAGATTATTATAAGAATCCAAGTTTGACTCATTTGATGGATGAACTTTAATTACAAGAAAAATGGTGGAAAGAAAACCATTCCTTGCCAAACCAAAGCATCAATATCGTGTATCCAAATAAGGAGAACATGATTGTAGTGCCCATAACAAAAAGAATAGTGATTATTACGAGTATCAAAGTTTGTTTCATTTCATGAAAGACCATTAATTATAAAGAAAATGGTGGAAAGAAAAGCTTTTCTTGTAAACCCAAAGCATTAATATCATGTATCCCAATGTGGAGAACATGATTGTAGTGCCAGCAGCAAAAAGAATCAAGATTATTACAAGTATCCAAGTTTGTATCATTTCATGGATGGACTTTGATTATAAGGAACATGGTTGAAAGTAAAGTTTTTCTTGCAAATCCAAAGTATCAATATTGTGTATCCCAATGTGGAAAAATGATTGTAGTGGCCATTAACAAAAAGAGTTGAGATTGTTTTGAGTATCCAAGTTTCTCTCATTTCATGACTGAAATTTGATTATAAGGAAAATGGTGGAAAGAAAAGCTTTACTTACAAATCCAAAGCATCAATAACATGTATCCCAATATGGATGACGTGATTGTAGCGCCCAATCACTAAAAGAATTTAGATTATTATGAGAATCCAAGTTTAACTCATTTAATGGACAAACTTTAATTATGGGGAAAATGGTGGAAAGAAAAGGTTTTCTTGCAAATCCAAAGCATCAGTGTCATGTATCCCAATGTGGAGAACATGATTACAGTGCCCAATCAGAAAAAGAATAGAGATTGTTACGAGAATCTATGTTTGACTCATTTCACAGATGAACTTTGATTATAAGGAAAATGGTGGAAAAAAAAACCTTTTCTTGCCAAAACAAAGCATCAATCTCATGTATCCCAATGAGGAGAACATGATTGTAGTGCCCAATAGCAAAAAAAAAATAGAGATTACTACGAGTATCGAAGTTTGACTCATTTCACAGATGAACATTAATTATAAGGAAAATGGTGAAAAGAAAAGCTTTTCTTGCAAATCCAATGCATCAATATCATGTATCCCAATGAGGAAACCATGATTATAGCTCCTAATAATAAAAAAATGGAGATTATTACGAGTATCTAAGTTTATCTCATTTCACAGATGAACATTAATTATAAGGAAAATGGTGGAAGAAAAAGCTTTTCTTGCAAATCCAAAGGATCAATATCGTGCATCCCAAAATGGAGAACATGATTGTAGTGCCAGTAACAAAAAGAATGGAGATTATAATGAGTATCCAAGTTTGTCTGATTTCATGAATGAACTTTAACTATAAGGAAAATGGTGGGAAAAAAAGCTTTCTTGCCAAATCAAAGCATCAATATCATGTATCCCAATGAGGTAAACATGATTGTAGTGCCCATAACAAAAAGTATGGAGATTATTACGAGAATCCAAGTTTGACTTATTTCACGAATGAACTATGATTATATGCAAAATGGTGGAAAGAAAAGCTTTTCTTGCAAATCCAAAGCATCAATATCATGTATCCTAATATGGAAAACATGATTGTAGTGCCCAATTATAAAAAGAATGGAGATCATTATGAGAATCCAAGTTTGACTCAATTCACGGGTGAACTTTGATTATAAGGAAAATGGTGGAAAGAAAACCTTTTCTGGCCAAGCCAAAGCATCAATAGTATATATCCCAATGAGGGGAACATGATTGTAGTGCTGAATAACAAAAAAAATGGAGATTATAATGAGTATCCAAGTTTGTCTCATTCGCAGATGAATATTAATTATAAGGAAAATGGTGGTGGAAAGAAAAAGCTTTTCTTGCAAATCCAAAGCATCAATATTGTGTATCCCAATGTGGAGAACATGATTGTAGTGCCAATTAAAAAAAGAATCGAGATTATTACAAGTATCCAAGTTTGTGTCATTGCATGGATAAACTTTGATTATAAGGAAAATGGTGGAAAGAAAAGCTTTTCTTGCTATCTAAAGCATCAATATCATGTATCCCAATGTGGATGACATGATTGTAGTGCCCAACCATAAAGAGAATTTAGATTATTTCGAGAATCAAAGTTTGACTCATTTGATGGAGAAACTTTAATTATAAGGAAAATGGTGGAAAGAAAAGCTTTTCCTGCAAATCCAAAGCATCAATATCATGCATCCCAATGTAGAGAACATGATTGTAGTGCCCAATCATAAAAAGAATAATGATTATTATAAGGTCCAAGTTTGACTCCTTTGATGGACAAACTTTGATTATAGGAAAAATGGTGGAAAGAAAACCATTCCTTGCCAAACTAAAGCATCAATATTGTGTATCCCAATGAGAAGAACTTGATTGTAGTGCCCATAACAAAAAGAATAGAGATTGTTAAGAGAATCCAAGTTTGTCTTATTTCACAGATAAACATTAATTATAAGAAAAATGGTTGAAAGAACAGCTTTTCTCGCAAATCCAAAGCATTAATATCGTGTATCCCAATGAGGAGAACATGATTATAATGCCCAATAACAAAAAAAAAATTAAGATTATTATGAGTATCTATGTTTGTCTCATTTCATGAATGAACTTAAATTATAAAGAAAGTGGTGGAGGAAAAAGCTTTTCTTGCAAAACCAAAGCCTCAATATCATGTATCCTAAAGTGGAGAGCATGATTGTAGAGTTAGTAACAAAAAGAATAGAGATTACAATTAGTATCCAAGTTTGTCTCATTTCATGGATGAACTTTAATTACAAGGAAAATGGTCGAAAGAAAAGCTTTTCTTGACAAACCAAAGCAATAATATCGTTTATCCCAATATGGAGAACATGATTGTAGTGCCACAAACAAAAAGAATGGATATTATTGCAAGTGTCCAAGTTTGTATAATTTCACAGATAAACTTTAATTATAAGGAAAATGGTTGAAAGAAAAGTTTTTCTTACAAATCCAAAGTATAAATATTGTGTATCCCAATATGAAGAAAATGATTGTAGTGCCCATTAAATAAAAGAGTCGAGATTGTTACATGTATCCAAGTTTGTCTCATTTCTTGAATAAGCCTTGATTGTAAGGAAAGTGGTGGAAAGAAAAGCTTTTCTTCCAAATCCAAAACATCAATATCGTGTATCCCAATGTGGACAGCATGATCGCAGTGCCAATAACAAAAGGAATGGAGACTATAATAAGTTTCCATGTTTGTCTCATTTCATAGATGAATTTTAATTGTAAGGAAAATGGTGGAAAGAAAACCATTCCTTGCCAAACCAAAGTATCAATATCGTGTATCCCAATAAGGAGAACATAATTATAGTGCCCAATCAGAAAAAGAATGGAGATTATTATGAGTACCCATGTTTGCCTCTTTCATGGATGAATATTGATTATAAAGAAAATGATGGAAAGAAAAACTTTTCTTGCAAAACCAAAGCATCAATACTGTGTATCCCAATGTGGAGAACATGATTGTAGTGCCACTAGCAAAAAGAATGCAGATTATTGCAAGTATCCAAGTTTGTCTCATTTCATGGATAAACTCTAAATATAAGGAAAATGGTGGAAAAAAAATTTTTTCTTGCAAATCCAAAGTACCAATATCATGCATCCCAATGTGGAGAACATTATTGTAGTGCCCATTAACAAAAAGAGTCAAGATTGCTATAAGTATCCAAGTTTGCCTCATTTCACGAATAAACTTTGATTATAAGGAAAATGGTGGAAACAAAAGCTTTTCTTACAAATCCATAGCATTAATATCGTGTATCCCAATATGGAGAACATGATTGTAGTTCCTAATCACAAAAAAAAAATTTATATTATTATGAGAATCCAAGTTTGACTCAATTGATAGTCAAACTTTAATTCTAGGGAAAATGGTGGAAAGAAAAGCTTTTCTTGCAAATCCAAAGCATCATATCGTGTATCCCAATAAGGAGAACATAATTGTAGTGCCCATAACGAAAAGAGTGGAGGTTGTTATGAGTATACAAGTTTGTCTCATTTCATGGATGACCATTAATTATAAGGAAATGGTGGAAAGAAAAGCTTTTCTTTCAAATCCAAGCATCAATATCGTGTATTGCAATATGGAGAACATGATTGTATTGCCAATAGCAAATAGAACCGAGATTATTACAAGCATCCAAGTTTGCCTCATTTCAAGGATAAACTTTGATTAGAAGGAAAATGGTGTATCCTAATATTGATGACGTGATTATACTGCCCAATCATAAGAAGAATTTAGATTATTACGAGAATCAAGTTCAACTTATTTGATGGACAAACTTTAATTATAAGGAAAACGATGGAAAGAAAAGCTGTGCTTGCAAATCCAAAGCATCAATATTATGTATCCTAACGCGAAGAACATGATTGTAGTGCCGAATCACAAAAGGAATAGAGTTTATTATGAGGATCCATATTTGACTCATTTAATGGACAAACTTTGATTATAAGGAAAATGGTGGAAAGAAAATCATTCCCTGCCAAACCAAAGCATCAATATCGTGTATTCCTATAAGGAGAACATGATTGTAGTGCCCATAACAAAAGGAATAGAGATTATTAAGAGTATCCTAGTTTGTCTCATTTCACGGATGAACATTAATTGTAAGGAAAATGGTTGAAGCATCAATATCATGTATCCCAATGAGGAGAACATGATTATAGTGGCTAATGACAAAAAAAATGAAGATTATTATGAGTATCAAAGTTTGTCTCATTTTGCGAATGAACATTAATTATAAAAAAAATGGTGGAGGGAAAAGCTTTTTTTATGAATCCAAAGCCTCAATATCATGTATCCCAATGTGGAGTAAATGATTGTAGAGCTTGTAACAAAAAGAATGGAGATTATAATGAGTATCCAAGTTTGTCTTATTTCCTGGATGACCTTAAATTATAAGGAAAATGATGGAAAGAAAAGCTTTTCTTGCCAAACCAAAGCATCAATATCGTGTATCCCAATATGGTGAACATGATTGAAGTGCCACTAATAAAAAGAATGAAGATTATCGCAAGTATCCAAGCTTGTATCATTTCATGGATAAACTTTAATTATAAGGAAAATGGTGTAAAGAAAAGTTTTTCTTGCGAATCAAAGCCTCTATATCATGTATCCTAATGTGGAGTACATGATTCTAAAGCTAGCAACAAAAAGAATGGCGATTGTAATGAGTACCCAAGTTTGTCTCATTTCACAAATGAACTTTAATTATAAGGAAAATAGTGGAAAGAAAAGATTTTCTTGCCAAACCAAAGCATCAATATCATGTATCCCAATATACAAAACATGATTGTAGTGCCTCTAACAAAAAGAATGAAGATTATTACAAGAATCCAAGTTTATATCATTTCATGGATGAACTTTGATTATAAGGAAAATGATGGAAAGAAAAGCTATTCTTTCAAATCCAAAGCATCAATATCACGTATCCCAATGTGGAGTACATGATTGTAGCGCCCAATCACAAAAAGAATAGAGATTATTATGAGGATCCAAGTTTGACTCATTTGATGGACAAACTTTGGTTATAAGGACAATGGTGGAATGAAAAGCTTTTCTTTCAAATCCAAAGTATCAATATCGTGTGTCCTAATGTAGAGAACATGATTGTAGTGCCCATTAACAAAAAGAGTCAAGATTGTTACAACTATCAAAGTTTGTCTTATTTCACGAATAAACTTTGATTATAAGGAAAATAGTGTATCCCAATATGGATGACATGATTCTAGTGCCCAATCATAAAAAGAATTTAGATTATTATGAGAATCAAGTTCAACTCATTTGATTGACAAACTTTAATTATAAGGAAAACAGTGAAAAAAAAGTTGTTCTTGCAAATCCAAAGCATCAATATCGTGTATGCCAATGTGAAAAACATGATTGTAGTGCCTAATCACAAAAAGAATAGAGATTATTACGAGGATCCAAGTTTGACTCATTTGATGGACAAACTTCGATTATAAGGAAAATGGTGGAAAAAAATTCCTTGCTAAACCAAAGCATCAATTGAGGAGAACATGATTTTGTTACCCATAATGAAAAGAATGGAGATTATTAAGAGTATCCCACAAAGCATCAATATCGTGTATCCCTATGAGGGGAACATGATTGTAGTACCCATAACGAAAAGAATGGAGATTATTTAGAGTATCTCAGTTTATCTCATTTCACGGATGAACAATAATTATAAGGAAAATGGTTGAAAGAAAAGCTTTTCTTGCAAATCCAAAGCATCAATATCATTTATCCCAATAAGGAGAACTTGATTATAGTGCCCAATGACAAAAAAAAATGGAGATTATTATGAGTATCTAAATTTGCCTCATTTCACGAATAAACATTAATTATAAGGAAAGTGGTGGAGGGAAAAGCATTTTTGTGATTCCAAAGCCTCAATATCTTGTATCACAATGTAGAGTACATGATTGTAGAGCTTGCAACAAAAAGAATAGAGATTATATTTAGTATCCAAGTTTGTTTCATTTCATGAATGAACTTTAATTATAAGGAGAATGGTGGAAAGAAAAGCTTTTCTTGCCAAACCAAAGCATCAATATCATGTATCCCAATGTGGAGAACATGATTACAGTGACCCTAACAAAAAGAATAAAGATTATTGCTAGGATCCAAGTTCATATCATTTCATGGAGAAACTTTGATTATAAGGGAAATGGTGGGAAGAAAAGTTTTTCTCGTGGATCCAAAGCCTTAATATCATGCATCCCAATGTGAAGTAGATGACTGTAAAGCTAGCAGCAAAGAGGATGGTGATTATAATGAGTATCCAAATTTGTCTCATTTCATGGATGAACTTGAATTATAAGGAAAATGGTGGAAAAAAAAGCTTTTCTTGCCAAACCAAAGCATCAATGTCATGTATCCCAATATAGAGAGCATGATTGTAGTGCCACTAACAAAAAGAAATAAGATTATTATGAGAAACCAAGTTTGTATCATTTTATTGATGAACTTTGATTACAAGGAAAATAGAGGAAAGAAAAGCTATTCTTGCAAATCCAAAGCATCAATATCATGTATCCCAATGTGGAGAACATGATTGTAGCACCTTATCACAAAAAGAATAGAGATTATTACGAGGATCCAAGTTTGACTCATTTGATGGACAAACTTTGGTTATAAGGAAAATAGAGATAAGAAAAGCTTTTCATTCAAATCCAAAGTATCAATATCGTGTATCCCAATGTGGAGAATATTAACAAAAAAAGTCGAGATTGTTACGAGTCTCCAAGTTTGTCTTATTTCATGAATAAACTTTGATTATAAGGAAAATGGTGGAAAGAAAAGTTGTTCTAGCAAATCCAAAGCATCAATATCGTCTATCCCAATATGGAGAACATGATTGTAGTGCCCAATCACAAAAATAATAGACATTATTATAAGGATCCAACTTTGACTCATTTGGTGGATAAACTTTGATTATAAGGAAACTGGTGAAAAGAAAACCATTCCTTGTCAAACCAAAGCATCAGTATCGTGTATCCAAATAAGGAGAACATGATCGTAGTGCCTGTAATGAAAAGAATGGCGATTATTAAGAGTTTTCAAGTTTGTCTCATTTCACGGATGAACATTAATTATTAGGAAAATGGATGGAAGAAAACTTTTATCACATATCCAAAGCATCAGTATCGTGTATCCAATGAGAAGAACATGATTATGGTGCCTGATGCCAAAAAGATAGGGATTATTATGAGTATCCAAGTTTGTCTCATTTCATGAACTAATGTTAATTAAGAAAAGTGGTGGAGGGAAAAGCTTTTCTTGCAAATCCAAAACCTCAATATCATGTATCCCAATGTGGAGTACATAATTGTAGAGCTGGCAACAAAAAGAATAGTGATTATAATGAGTATCCAAGTTTATCTCATTTCACGGGTGAGCTTTAATTATAAGGAAAATGGTGGAAAGAAAAGCTTTTCTTGCCAAACCAAAGCATCAATATTGTGTATCCCAATATGGAGAACATGATTGTAGTGCCATTAACAAAAAGAATGAAGATTATTGCAAGTGTCAATGTTTGTATCATTTTGGGGATGAACTTTGATTATAAGGGAAAATGTGCAAATAAAAGTTTTTGTTACAAATCCAAAGTATCAATATCATGTATCCCAATATGGAGAACATGATTATAGTGCCAATAACAAGAAGAATGGAGATTATATGAGTATTCGAGTTTATCTCATTTCACGGATTAACTTTAATTACAAGGAAAATGGTGGAAAGAAAAGCTTTTCATGTAAATGCAAAGCATCACTATCGTGCATCCCAATGTGGAGAACATGATTGTAGTGCTAATAACAAAAAGAATCGAGATTATTACAAATATCCAAGTTTGTCTCATTTCATGGATAAACTTTGATTATAAGGAAAATAGTGGAAATGAAAGCTTTCCTTGCCCAATCACAAAAAAAATTTGGACAATTACGAGAATCCAAGCTTGACTCATTTGATGGACAAATTTTAATTATAAGAAAAATTATGAAAAGAAAAGCTTTTCTTCCAAATCCAAAGCATCAATATCGTGTATTCCAGTGTGGAGAACATGATTGTAGTGCCCAATCACAAAAAGAATAGAGATTATTATAAGGATCCAAGTTTGACTCATATGATGGACAAACTTTGATTATAAGGAAAATGGTGGAAAGGAAATCATTCCTTGTCAAACCAATGCATCAATATTATGTATCCCAATGGGAAGAACTTGATTACAGTGCCCATAACAAAAACAATGAAGATTACTAAGAGTATCCATGTTTGTCTTATTTCACGAATGAACATTAATTATAAGGAAAATGGTTAAAAAAAAACTTTTCTTGCAAATCCAAAGCACCAATATCATGTATCCCAATGAGGAGAACATGATTATAGTGCCCAATAACAAAAAAAAAATGGAGATTATTATGAGTATCCAAGTTTGTCTCATTTCAGGAACAAACTTTAATTTTAAGGAAAGTGCTTGAGGGAAAAGCTTTTCTTGCAAATCCAAAGCATCAATATCATGTATCCCAATATGGAGAACATAATTATAGAGTTAGTAACAAAAAGAATGGAGATTATAATTAGTATCCAAGTTTGTCTTGTTTCGTAGATGAATTTTAATTATAAGGAATATGGTGGAAAGAAAAGCTTTTTTTGCCAAACCAAAGCATTAGTGTCACGTATCCTAATGTGGAGAACATGATTGTAGTGCCACTAACAAAAAGAATGGAGATCATTGCAAGTATCCAAGTTTGTATCATTTCATGGATGAACTTTGATTATAAGGAACATGGTTAAAAGAAAAGTTTTTCTTGCAAACCTAAAGTATCAATATCATGTATCCCACTATGGAGAACATGATTGTAGTGCCTAATCACAAAAAGAATAGACATTATTACGAGGATCCAACTTGGACTCATTTGATGGACAAACTTTGATTATAAGGAAACTGGTGAAAAGAAAACCATTCCTTGCAAAACCAAAGCATCAGTATCGTGTATCCAAATGAGCAGAACATGATTGTAGTGCCCGTAATGAAAAGAATGGCGATTATTAAGAGTATCCAAGTTTGTCTCGTTTCATTGATGGACATTAATTATTAGGAAAATGGTTGGGAGAAAACTTTTCTTACATATCCATAGCATAAATATCATGTATCCCAATGAGGAGAACATGATTATAGTGCCCAATGCAAAAAAAATGAGGATTATTATGAGTATCCAAGTTTATCTCATTTCACGAATTAACATTAATTATAAGAAAGTGGTAGAGGGAAAAGCTTTTCTTACGAATCCAAAGCCTTAATATCATGTATCCCAATGTAGAGTAAATGATTGTAGAGCTAGCAACAAAAAGAATGGTGATTATAATGAGTATCCAAGTATATCTCATTTCACGGGTGAGCTTTAATTATAAGAAAAATGGTGGAAAGAAAAGCTTTTCTTTCCAAACCAAAGCATCAATATCGTGTATCCCAATGTGGAGAACATGATTGTAGTGCCACTAACAAAAAGAATAAGGATTATTGCAAGTGTCTAAGTTTGTATCATTTCATGGATGAACTTTGATTATAAGGAAAATGGTGTAAAGAAAAGTTTTTATTGCAAATCGAAAGTATCAATATCATGTATCCCAATATGGAGAACATGACTGTAGTGTCAATAGCAATAAGAATGGAGATTATAATGAGTATTCAAGTTTGTTTCATTTCACGGATTAACTTTGATTATAAGGAAAATGGTGGAAAGAAAAGCTTTTCTTGTGAATCCAAAGCATCACTATCGTGCATCCCAATGTGGAGAACGTGATTGTAGTGCCAATAACAAAAAGAATCTAGATTATTACAAGTATCTAAGTTTGTCTCATTTCATGGATGAACTTGGAATATAAGGAAAATGGTGGAAATAAAATCTTTCCTTGCCCAACCATAAAATGAATTTGGATGATTACAAGAATCCAAGCTTGAGTCATTTGATGGATAAATTTTAATTATAAGAAAAATAGTGGAAAGAAAAGCTTTTCTTCCAAATCCAAAGCATCAATATCGTGTATCCCAGTGTGGAGAACATGATTGTAGTGCCCAATAACAAAAAGAATAGAGATTATTACGAGGATCCAAGTTTGACTCATTTGATGGACAAACTTTGATTATAAGGAAAATGGTGGAAAGGAAATCATTCCTTGTCAAACAAATTCATCAATATTGTGTATCCCAATGAGAAGAACTTGATTGCAATGCCTATAACAAAAACAATGGAGATTACTAGGAGTATCCATGTTTGTCTCATTTCACAAATGAACATTAATTATAAGGAAAATGTATGAAAGGAAAGCTTTTCTCGCTAATCCAAAGCACCAATATCATGTCTCCCAATAAGGAGAACATGATTATAGTGCCCAATAACAAAAAAAATGGAGATTATTATGAGTATCCAAGTTTGTCTCACTTCATGAACAAACTATAATTATAAAGAATATGGTAGAGGGAAAAGCTTTTCTTGCAAATCCAAAGCATCAATATCATGTATCCCAATGTGGAGGACATGATTGTAGAGTTAGTAACAAAAAGAATGGAGATTATAATTAGTATCTAAGTTTGTCTTATTTCGCAGATGAACTTTAATTATAAGGAATATGGTGGAAAGAAAAGCTTTTTTTGCCAAACCAAAGAATTAATGTCATGTATCCCAATGTGGAGAACATGATTGTAATGCCACTAATAAAAAGATTAGAGATCATTGCAAGTATCCAAGTTTGTATCATTTCATGGATGAACTTTGATTATAAGGAACATGGTTGAAAGAAAAGTTTTTCTTGCAAATCCAAAGTATCAATATTATGTATCCCAATGTGGAGAAGATGATTGCAGTGCCCAATCACAAAAAGAGAAGACATTATTATAAGGATCCAACTTTGACTCATTTGATGGACAAACTTTGATTATAAGGAAACTAATGAAAAGAAAACCATTCAATGCCAAACCAAAGCTTCAGTATTGTGTACCCAAATGAGGAAGACATGATTGCAGTGCCCATAATGAAAAGAATGGCGACTATTAAGGGTATCCAAGTTTGTCTTATTTCACGGATGAACATTAATTATTAGGAAAATGGTTGGAAGAAAACTTTTCTTACATATCCAATGCATAAATATCATGTATCCCAATGAGGAGAACATGATTATAGTGCCCAATGCCATAAAAATGTGGATTATTATGAGTATCGAAGTTTGTCTTATTTCACGAATTAACATTAATTATAAGAAAGTGGCAGAGGGAAAAGCTTTTCTTGCAAATCCAAAGCCTCAATATCATGTATCCCAATATGGAGTAAATGATTGTAGAACGAGCAACAAGAAGAATGGTGATTATAATAAGTATCCAAGTTTATCTCATTTCACGGGTGAGCTTTAATTATAAGGAAAATGGTGGAAAGAAAAGCTTTTCTTGCCAAACCAAAGCATCAATACCGTGCATCCCAATATGGAGAACATGATTGTAGTGCCACTTACAAAAAGAATGAAGATTATTTTGAGTGTCTAAGTTTGTATCATTTCATGGATGAACTTTGATTATAAGGAAAATGGTGTAAAGAAAAGTTTTTGCTGCAAATCCAAAGTATCAATATCATGTATCCCAATATGGAGAACATGATTGTAGTGCCAATAACAAGAAGAATGGAGATTATAATGAGTATTCGAGTTTGTTTCATTTCACGAATTAACTTTAATTATAAAGAAAATGGTGAAAAGAAAAGCTTTTCTTGTAAATCCAAAGCATCACTATCGTGCATCCTAATGTGGAGAACATGATTGTAGTGCCAATAACAAAAGGAATTGAGATTATTATAAGTATCTAAGTTTGTCTCATTTTATAGATGAACTTTGATTATAAGGAAAATGGTGGAAATAAAAGCTTTCCTTGCCCAATTACAAAAAGAATTTGGATGATTACGAGAATCCAAGCCTGGCTCATTTGATGGATAAATTTTAATTATAAGAAAAATTGTGAAAATAAAAGCTTTTCTTCCAAATCAAAAGCATCACTATCATGTATCCCAGTATGGAGAACATGATTGTAGTGCGCAATCACAAAAAGAATAGAGATTATTACGAGGATCCAAGTTTGACTCATTTGATGGACAAACTTTGATTATAAGGAAAATGGTGGAAAGGAAATCATTCCTTGTCAAACCAATGCATCAATATTGTGTATCCCAATGAGAAGAACTTGATTGCAGTGCCCATAAAAAAAATAACGGAGATTACTAATAGTATCTATGTTTATCTCATTTCACAGATGAACGTTAACTATAAGGAAAATGGTTGAAAGAAAAGCTTTTCTTGCAGATCCAAAGCACCAATATCATGTATCCCAATGAGGAGAACATGATTATAATGCCCAATAACAAAAAAAAATGGAGATTATTATGGGTATCTAAGTTTGTCTCATTTCCTAAACAAACTTTAATTATAAGGAAAGTGGTAGAGGGAAAAGCTTTTCTTGCAATTCTAAAGCATCAATATTATGTATTCCAATGTCAAAAACATGATTGTAGAGTTAGTAACAAAAAGAATGGAGATTATAATTAGTATCCAAGTTTGTCTCATTTCGCAGATGAACTTTAATTATAAGGAATATGGTGGAAAGAAAAGCATTTTTTGCCAAACCAAAGAATTAGTGTAATGTATCCCAATATGGAGAACATGATTGTAGTGCCACTAACAAAAAGAATGGAGATCATTGTAATTATCCAAGTTTGTATCATTTCATGGATGAACTTTGATTATAAGGAACATGGTTGAAAAAGAAGGTTTTCTTGCAAATCCAATATAACAATATCATGTATCCCAATGTGGTGAACATGATTGTAGTGCCCAATCACAAAAAGAATAGACATTATTACGAGGATCCAACTTTGACTCATTTGATTGACAAACTTTGATTATAAGGAAACTAGTGAAAAGAAAACCATTCCTTGCCAAACCAAAGCATCAGTATCGTGTATCCAAATGAGGAGAACATGATTGTAGTGCCCGTAATGAAAAGAATGGTGATTTTTAAGAGTATCCAAGTGTGCCTCATTTCATGGATGAACATTAATTATTAGGAAAATGGTTGAAAGAAAACTTTTCTTACATATCCAAAGCATAAATATCGTGTATCCTAATAAGGAGAACATGATTATAGTGCCCAATGCCAAAAGATAGGGATTATTATGAGCATCCATGTTTGTCTCATTTCATGAAATACCATTAATTATAAGAAACATAGTGGAGGGAAAAGCTTTTCTTGTGAATCCAAAGCCTTAATATGATGTATCCCACTGTGGAGTACATGATTGTAGTGCTAGCAATAAAAAGAATGGTGATTATAATGGGTATCCAAGTTTATCTCATTTCACAGGTGAGCTTTACTTATAAGAAAAATGGTGAAAAGAAAAGCTTTTCTTGCCAAACCAAAGCATCAATATCATGTATCCTAATATGGAGAACGTGATTGTAGTGCCACTAACAAAAAGAATGAAGATTATTGCAAGTGTCTAAGTTTGTATCATTTCATGGATGAACTTTGATTATAAGGAAAATAGTGTAAAGAAAAGTTTTTTCTTGCAAATCCAAAGTATCAACATCATGTATCCCAATATGGATAACATGATTGTAGTGCCAATAACAATAAGAATGGAGATTATAATGAGTATTCGAGTTTGTCTCATTTCACGGATTAACTTTAATTATAAGGAAAATAGTGGAAAGAAAAGCTTTTCCTGTAAATCCAAAGCATCACTATTATGCATCCCAATGTGGAGAACATGATTGTAGTGCCCAATCACAAAAAGAATAGAGATTATTATGAGGATCCAAGTTTGACTCATTTAATGGACAAACATTGATTATAAGGAAAATGGTGGAAAGGAAATCATTCGTTGTCAAACCAAAGCATCAATATTATGTATCCCAATGAGAAGAACTTGATTGTAGTGCCCATAACAAAAACAATGGATACTAAGAGCATCCTTGTTTGTCTCATTTCACGGATGAACATTAATTATAAGGAAAATGGTTAAAAGAAAAGCTTTTATTGCAAATCCAAGCACCAATATCATGTATCCCAATGAGGAGAACATGATTATAGTGCCCAATAACAACAAAAAATGGAGATTATTATGAGTATCGAAGTTTGTCTCATTTTGTGAACAAACTTTAATTATAAGGAAAATGGTAGAGGGAAAAGCTTTTCTTGCAAATCCAAAGCATCATATCATGTATCCCAATATGGAGATCATGATTGTAGAGTTAGTAACAAAAAGAATGGAGATTATAATTAGTATCCAAGTTTGTCTCATTTCGCATATGAGCTTTAATTATAAGGAGTATGGTGGAAAGAAAAGCTTTTTTTGCCAAACCAAAGAATCAGTGTCATGTATCCCAATATGGAGAACATGATTGTAGTGCCACTAACAAAAAGAATGGAGATCATTACAAGTATCCAAGTTTGTATCATCTCATGGATGAACTTTGATAATAAGGAACATGGTTGAGAAAAAAGTTTCAATATCGTGTATCCTAATGTGGAGAACATGATTGTAGTGCCTAATCATAAAAAGAATATACATTATTATGAGGATCCAACTTTGACTCATTTGATGGACAAACTTTGATTATAAGGAAACTGGTGAGAAAAAAACCATTCCTTGCCAAACCAAAGCATCAATATCGTGTATCTAAATGAGGAGAACATGATTGTATGCCCATAATGAAAAGAATGGTGATTATTAAGAGTATCCAAGTTTGTCTCATTTCATGGATGAACATTAATTATTAGGAAAATGGTTGGAAGAAAACTTTTCCTACATATCCAATTCATAAATATCCTGTATCCCAATGAGAAGAACCTGATTATACTGCCCAATGCCAAAAAAAAGGGATTATTATGAGTATCCAAGTTTCTCTCATTTTGCAAATTAACGTTAATTATAAGAAATGTGGTGGAGGGAAAAGCTTTTCTTGCAAATCCAAAGCCTCAATATCATGTATCCCATTATGGAGTACATGATTGTTGAGCTAGCAACAAAAAGAATGGTGATTATAATGAGCATCCAAGTTTATCTCATTTCACGGGTGAGCTTTAATTATAAGGAAAATGGTGGAAAGAAAAGCTTTTCTTGCCAAACCAAAGCATCAATATCATGTATCCCAATATGGAGAACATGATTGTAGTGCCACTAACAAAAAGAATGAAGATTATTGCAAGTGTCTAAGTTTGTATCATTTCATGGATGAACTTTGATTATTAAATGGTGTAAAGAAAAGTTTCTCTTGCAAATCCAAAGTATCAATATCATGCATCCCAATATGGAGAACATGATTATAGTACCAATAACAAAAAGAATGGAGGTTAGAATGAGTATTCAAGTTTGTCTCATTTCACGACATAACTTTAATTATAAGGAAAATGGTGGAAAGAAAAGCTTTTCTTGTAAATCCAAAGCATCACTATCATGCATCCCAATGTGGAGAACATGATTGTAGTGCCAGTAACAAAAAGAATCGAGATTATTACAAGTATCCAAGTTTGTCTCATTTCACGGATAAACTTTGATTATAAAGAAAATGGTGGAAATAAAAGCTTTCCTCGCCCAATCACAAAAGGAATTTGGATGATTACGAGAATCCAAGCCTGACTCATTTAACAGATAGATTTTAATTATAAGAAAAATTATGGAAAGAAAAGCTTTTTCTTCCAAATCCAAATCATCAATATCGTGTATCCCAGTGTGGAAAACATGATTGTAGTGCCCAATCACAAAAAGAATAGAGATTATTATATGGATCCAAGTTTAACTCATTTGATGGATAAACTTTAATTATAAGGAAAATGGTGGAAAGGAAATCATTTCTTGCGAAATGAAAGCATCAATATTGTGTATCCCAATAAGAAGAACTTGATTGCAGTGCCTAGAACAAAAACAATGGAGATTACCAAGAGTGTCCATGTTTGTCTCTTTTCACGGATAAACGTTAATTATAAGGAAAATGGTTAAAAGAAACCTTTTCTTGCAAATCCAAAGAACCAATATCATGTATCCTAATGAGGAGAACATGATTATAGTGCCCAATAACAAAAAAAAAATGGAGATTATTATGAGTATCCTAGTTTATCTCATTTCATGAATAAACTTTAATTATAAGGAAAGTGGTAGCGAGAAAAGCTTTTTTTGCCAAACCAAAGCATCAGTGTCCTGTATCCTAATATGGAGAAAATGATTGTAGTGCCACTAACAAAAAGAATGAAGATCATTGCAAGTACCAGCTTTGTATCATTTCATGGATGAACTTTGATTATAAGGAACATGGTTGAAAGAAAAATTTTTATTTCGAATATAAAGTATCAATATCGTGTATCCCAATATGAAGAACATGATTGTAGTGCCTATTAACAAAAAAGATCGAGATTGTTTCGGGTATCCAAGTTTGTCTCATTTCACGAATTAACTTTGATTATAAGGAAAATGGTGGAAAGAAAAGCTTTTCTTCCAAATCCAAAGCATCAATATCGTGTATCCCAATGAGGAGAACATGATTGTAGTGCCATTAACGAAAATGATGGAGATTATTACAAGTATCTAGGTTCGTCTTATTTCACAGATGAACCTTAACTATAAGGAAAATGGTGGAAAGAAAAACTTTTCCTGCTAAACCAAAGCATCAATATCGTGTGTCCCAATATGGAGAACATGATTTAATGCCACTAACAAAAGGAATGGGGATTATTACAAATATCCAAGTTTGTATCATTCCACTGATGAACTTTGAATAGAAGTAAAATGGTGGAAAGAAAAGTTTTTCTTGCAAATCCAAAGCATTAATGTCATGTATCCCATTGTGGAGAACTTGATTATAGTGCCCATTAACAAAAAGAATAGAGACTATTACGAGTATCCAAGTTTGTCTCATTTCACTAATAAACTTTGATTATAAGGAAAATATAGAAAAGAAAAGCTTTTCTTGCAAATCCAAAGCTTCAATATCATGTATCCCAATGTGGATAACAAGATTGTTATGCCCAATCATAAAAAGAATTTAGATTATTACTAAAATCCAAGTTTAACTCATTTGATAGACAAATTTTATTGGTAAGGAAAATTGTGAAAAAAAAGCTTTTCTTGCAAATACAAAGCATCAGTATCACGTATCCTAATATAGAGAACATGATTGTAGTGCCCAATCAAAAAAAGAATGAAGATTGTTACGAGAATCCAAGTTTGACTTATTTGATAGACAAATTTTGATTATAAGGAAAATGGTAGGAAAAAAACCATTCCTTGCCAATCCAAACATCAATATCATGTATCCCAATAAGAAGAACATGATTATAGTGCCCAATCAGAAAAAGAATGGAGATTATTACGAGTATCCAAGTTTGTCTCATTTCACAAATGAACTTTGATTATAGGGAAAATGGTGGAAAGAAAACCTTTTCTTGCCAAACGAAAGCACCAACATATTGTATCCCAATGCGGAGAACATGATTGCAGTGCCACTAACAAAAAGAATGAAGATTACTGCAAGTATCCAAATTTGTATCATTTCATGGGTGAACTTTGATTATAAGGAAAGTCATGGAAAGAAAACCTTTTCTTGCAAGTCGAAAGCATCCATGTCATGTATCCCAATGTGGTAAACATAATTGTAAAGTTAGTAACAAAAAGAGTGGAGATTATAATTAGTATCCAAGTTTGTCTCATTTCACAGATGAACTTTAATTATAAGGAAAATGGTGGAAAGAAAAGCTTTTTCTGCCAAACTAAAGCATCAGTGTCATGTATCCCAATTTGGAGAACATGATTGTAGAGACACTAACAAAAAGAAGGGAGATTATTGCAAGTATCTAAGTTTGTATTATTTCATGGGTTAACTTTGATTATGAGGAACATGGTTGAAAGAAAGGTTTTCTTGCAAATCCAAAGTATCAATATCATGTATCCCAATATGGAGAACATGATTGTAGTGCACATTAACAAAAAAAACGAGATTGTTCTGGGTATCCAAGTTTATCTTATTTCATGAATAAACTTTGTTTATAAGTAAAATGGTAGAAAGAAAAGCTTTTCTTCCAAATCCAACACATCAATATTGTGTATCCCAATAAGGAGAACATGATTGTAGTGCCACTAACAAAAAGGATTGAGATTATTACAGGTATCCAATTTTGTCGTATTTCATGGATGAACTTTAATTATAAGGAAAAGGTGGAAAAAAAAGCTTTTCTTGCCAAACCAAAGCATCAATATCGTGTATCCCAATATGGAGAACATGATTTAATGCCACTAACAAAAAGAATATGGATTATTACAAGTATCCAAGTTTGTTTCATTTCATGGATGAACTTTGATTAGAAGGTGCAGAGAGAAAAGTTTTTCTTTCAAATCCAAAGCATCAATGTCGTGTGTCCTATTGTTGAGAACATGATTGTAGTACCCTTTAACAAACAACAATAGAGATTATTACGAGTATCCAAGTTTGTCTCATTTCATGGATAAACTTTGATCATAAGGAAAATGGTGGAAAAGAAAGCTTTTCTTGCAAATCCAAAGCATCAATATCGTGTATCCCAATGTGGACAACAAGATTGCAGTGCCCAATCACAAAACAAATTTAGATTATTACGAGAATCTAAGTTTGACTCATTGATTGTAGCCCAATTAGAAAAAGAATGGAGATTATTACGAGTATCCAAGTTTGTTTCATTTCATAAATGAGCTTTGATTATAAGGAAAATGGTCTTTTTCTTGCTAAACTAAAGCATCAATATCGTGTATCCCAATATGGAGAACATGATTGTAGTGCCACTAACAAAAAGAATGAAGATTATTGCAAGTATCCAAGTTTGTATCATTTCATGGATGAACTTTGATTATAATGAAAGTAGTGGAAAGAAAACCTTTTCTTGCAAGTCTAAAGCATCCATATCATGCATCGCAATGTGAGGAGCATGATTGTAGTGCCTATAACAAAAAGTATGGAGATTATAGTTAGTATCCAAGTTTGTCTCATTTCATGGTGAACTTTGATTACAAGGAAAATGGTGGAAAGAAAAGCTTTTCTTGGAAATCCAAAGCATCGATATCGCGTATCCCAATGTGGAGAAAATGATTGTAGTGCCAATAACAAAAAGAATAGAGATTATTATGAGTATCCAAGTTTCTCCCAATTCATGGATGAACTTTAATTAATAAGAAAAATAGTGGAAAGAAAAGCTTTTCTTGCCAAATCAAAGTGTCAATATCGTGTATCCTAATGAGGTGAACATGATTGTAATGCCCATAACAAAAAGTATGGAGATGATTATGAGAATCCAAGTTTGACTCATTTCGTGGATGAACATTAATTTAAGGAAAGTGGTGGAAAGAAAAGCTTTTCTTGCAAATCCAAAACATCCATATCGTGTATCCCAATGTGGAGAACATGATTATTGTGCAACTAACAAAAGAATGGAGATTATAATGAGTATCCAAGTTTGTCTCATTTCACGGATGAACTTTAATTATAACAAAAATGGTGGAAAGAAAAGTTTCTCTTGCCAAATCAAAACATCAATACTGTGTATCCTAATGAGATGAACATGATTGCATGCACAAAAAAAAAAGTATGGAGATTATTATGAGAATCCAAGTTTGACTCATTTCATGGATGAACTTTGATTATAAGGAAAATGGTGAAGGAAAAGCTTTTCTTGCAAATCCAAAGCATCAATATCATGTATGCTAGCGTGGAGAACATGATTGTAATGCCCAATCACAAAAAGAATGGAGATTATTATAAGAATCCAAGTTTGACTTATTTCGCAGATAAATTTTGATTATAAGGAAAATGGTGTGAAGAAAACCTTTTCCTACCAAACCAAAGCATTAGTGTCACGTATCCCAATGAGGAGAACATGATTGTAATGCCCAATAACAGAAAAATGGAGATTATTATGAGTATCCAAGTTTGTCTTATTCTGTAGATGAACATCAATTATAAAGAAAGTGGTGGAAAGAAAAGCTTTTCTTGCATCCATATCGTGTATTCTAACATCGAGAGCATGAGTGTAGTGCTAGTAACAAAAAGTATGAAGATTATAATGAGTATCCGAGTCTATCTCATTTCATAGATTAACTTTGATAATAAGGAAAATGGTGGAAAGAAAAGCTTTTCTTGCAAATCTAAAGCATCAATATCATTTATCCCAATATGGAGAACACGATTGTAGTGCCCAATCACAAAAAGAATGGAGATCATTATGAGAATCCAAGTTTGACTTATTTCATAGATGAACTTTGATTATAAGGAAAACAGTGTGAAGAAAACCTTTTCTTGCCTAGCCAAAGCATCAATACCACGTATCCCAATGAGGAGACATGATTGTAGTGCCCAATAACAAAAAAAAAAATGAGATTATTATAGGTATCCATGTTTGTCTCATTCCACAGATGAACAATAATTATAAGGAAAGTGGTGGAAAGAAAAGCTTTTCATGCAACTCTAAAGCATCCATATCATGTATCCCAATGTGGAGACATGATTGTAGTGCCAATAACAAAAAGAATAGAGATTATAATGAGTATTCGAGTTTGTCTTATTTCACAGATGAACTTCAATTACAAGGAAAATGGTGAAAACAAAAGCTTTTCTTGGCAAATCGAAGCATCAATATCGTGCATCCCAATGAGGTGAACATGATTGTAGTGCCCAATAACAAAAAAAATGGAGATTATTATGAGTATTCAAGTTTGTCTTATTCCACATATGAACATTAATTATAAGGAAAGTAGTGGAAAGAAAAGCTTTTCTTGCATCCATATCATGTATCCTAATGTGAAAAGCATGATTGTAGTGCCAATAACAAAAAGTATGGAGATTATAATAAGTATCCGAGTTTGTCTTATTTCACGGATTAACTTTGATAATAAAGAAAATGGTGGAAAGATAAGCTTTTCTTGCAAATCTAAAGCATCAATATCATCTATCCCAATATGGAGAACACGATTGTAGTGCCCAATCACTAAAAGAATGGAGATTATTATGAGAATCAAAGTTTGACTTATTTTATAGATGAACTTTGATTATAAGAAAAATGGTGTGAAGAAAACCTTTTCTTGCTAATCCAAAGCTTCAATATCACGTATCCCAATGAGGAGAACATGATTGTAGTGCCCAATAACAAAAAAAATATAGATTATTATGAGAATCCAAGTTTGACTTATTCCACAGATGAACATTAATTATTAGGAAAATGGGGTAAAGAAAAGCATTTCTTGCAAATCCAAGGCATCCATATTGTGTACCCAATGTGGAGAACATGATCGTAGTGCAAATACAAAAAGAATGGAGATTATAATGAATACCCAAGTTTGTCTCATTTCACAGATGAACTTTATTATAAGGAAAGTAATGGAAAAAAAAGCTCTTCTTGCCGAACCAAAGCATCAATATCGTGTATCCTAATATGGAGAACATGATTGTCATGCCATTAACAAAAAGAATGGGGATTATTACAAGTATCTGAGTTTGTATAATTTCTTTAATGAACTTTGATTATGTGGAAAAAGGTGGAAAGAAAAACTTTTCTTGCAAATCCAAAGCATCATTGTCCTGTATCCCATTGTGGAGAACATGATTGTAGTGCCCATTAACAAAAAAAATTGAGATTATTACGGGTATCCAAATTTGTCTTATTTCATGTATAAACATTGATCATAAGGAAAATGGTGGAAACAAAAGCTTTTCTTGCAAATCCAAAGTATCAATATCATGTATCCCAATGTGGATAACAAAATTGTAGCACCCAATCACAAAAAGAATTTAGATTATTACGAGAATCCAAGTTTGACTCATTTGATGGACAAACTTTAATTTTAAGGATAATGGTGAAAAAAATAAGCTTTTCTTGCAAATTCAAAGCATCTATATCGTGTATCCCAATGTGGGGCACATGATTATTGTGCCCAATCATAAGAAGAATGGAGATTATTACGAGAATCCAAGTTTAACTCATTTGATGGACAAACTTTGATTGTAAGGAAAATTATGGAAAGAAAACCATTCCTTGCCAAACCAAAGCATCAATATCGTTTATCCCAAAGAGGAGAACATGATTGCAGTGCTGATAGCAAAAAGAAAAATTATTACACGTATCCAAGTTTGTGTCATTTCACGGATGACCATTAATTATAAGGAAAATGGTAGAAATAAAAGCTTTTCTTGCAAATCCAAAGCATTAATATCGTGTATCCTAAAGTGGAGAACATGATTGTAGTGCCAATAACAAAAAGAATCGAGATTATTACAAGTATACAAGTTTGTCTCATTTCACAGATAAACTTTGATTACAAGGAAAAAGGTGGAAAAAGATTTTCCTGCAAATCCAAAGCATTAATATCATGTATCCCAATATGGATGACATGATTGAAGTGCCCAATCACAAAAAGAATTTAGATTATTACGAGAATCCAAGTTTGACTTATTTGGTGGACAAACTTTAATTATAAGGAAAACGGTGGAAAGAAAAGCTTTTCTTCCAAATCCAAAGCATCAATATCTTGCATCCCAATATGGAGAACATGATTGCAGTGCTCAATCACAAAAAGAATAGAGATTATTATGAGGATCCAAGTTTGACTCATTTGATTGGCAAACTTTGATTATAAGGAAAATGGTGGAAAGAAAAGCTTTTCTTGCAAATCCAAACCATTAATATCGTGTATCCCAACATGGATAACATGAGTGTAGCGCCCAATCACAAAAAGAATTTAGATTATTACGAGAATCCAAGTTTAACTCATTTGATGGGTAAACTTTAATTATATGGAAAATGATGGAAAGAAAAGCTTTTCTTGCAAATGCAAGGCATCAAGATCGTGTATCCCAATGTGGAGAACATGATTGTAATGTCCAATCACAAACAGAATAGAGATTATTATGAGAATCTAAGTTTGACTCATGTCACAGATGAACATTGATTATAAGGAAAATGATGGAAAGAAAAGCTTTTTTTTCAAATCCAAAGCATCAATATTGTGTATCCCAACAAGAAGAACATGATTGTAGTTCCCATAACAAAAAGAATTAAGATTATTACAAGTATCAAAGTTTGTTTTATTTCACGGATGAACATTAATTATAAGGAAAATGGTCAAAAGAAAAGCTTTTCTTGCAAATCCAAAGCATCAATATCGTGTGTCACAATGAGGTGAACTTGATTGTATTGCCCATAACAAAAACTATAGAGATTATTATGAGAAGCCAAGTTTGACTTATTTCAGAATATGCTTTGATTAAAAGGAAAATGGTGGAAAGAAAAGCTTTTCTTGCAATTCCATAGAATCAATTTCATGTATCCTAAGGTGGAGAGCATAATTGTAGTGCCCAATCACAAAAGGAATGGTGATATTACGAGTATCCAAGGTTGTCTCATTTCATGGATGAACTTTATTATAAGCAAAATGGTGGAAAGAAAAGCTTTTCTTGCTAAACCAAAGCATCAATATCGTGTATCCCAATATGCAGAAAATGATTGAAGTACACTAAAAAAAGAATAGGGAATATTACAAGTATCTATGTTTGTATCAATGCATGGATGAACTTTGATTATAAGGAAAATGGTGGAAAGAAAACTTTTTCTTCCCAAACCAAAGCATCAATATCATGCAATCCAATGAGGAGAACATGATTATAGTGCCCAATAAAAAAAATGGAGATTATTGTAAGTATCTAAGTTTCTCTCATTTCACGGATAAACATTAATTATAAGGAAAATGGTCGAAAGAAAAGCTTTTCTTGCAAATCCAAAGCATCAATATCATGTATTCCAATAAGGAGACCATGATTGTAGTTCCTAATAACAAAAAAATGGAGATTATTATAAGTATCCAAATTTATCTTATTTCACAGATAAACATTTATTATAAGGAAAATGGTGAAAAGAAAAGCTTTTCTTGCAAATCTGAAGCTTCCATATTGTGTATCCCATTGTGGAGAACATGATTGTAGTGCCAATAGCAAAAAGAATAAAGATTATAATGCGTATCCGAGTTTGTCTCATTTCACTAATAAACTTTAATTATAAGGAAAATGGAGGAAAAAAAAGCTTTTCTTGCCAAATTAGAGCATCAATATCGTGTATCCCAATGAGGTGAACATGATTGTAGCACCCATAACAAAAAGTATAGAGATTATTATGAGAATCCAGGTTTGACTTATTCCACAGATAAACATTAATTATAAGGAAAGTGATGGAAATAAAAGCTTTTCTTGCAAATCCAAAGCATCCATATCATGTTTCCTAATATGGAGAACATAATTATAGTGCCAATAACAAAAAGAATGGAGATTATAATGAGTACCCAAGTTTGTCTCATTTCATGGATGAACTTTAATTAAAAGGAAAATGGTGGAAAGAAAGGCTTTTCTTGCCAAACCAAAGCATCAATATTGTGTATCCCAATATAGAGAACATGATTCTAGTGCCACGAACAAAAAGAATGGGGATTATTACAAGTACCCAAGTTTATATCATTCCATGGATCAACTTTGATTATAAGGAAAATGGTGGAAAGAAAAGCTTTTCTTGTGAATCCAAAGTATCAATGTCATGTATCCCATTGTGGAGAACATGATTGTAGTGCCTATTAACAAAAAGAATCAAGATTATTATGAGTATCCAAGTTTGTCTCATTTCATGAATAAACTTTGATTATAAGGAAAATGGTGGAAAAAAAAGCCTTTCTTTCAAATCCAAAGCATCAATATCGTGTATCCCAATGTGGATAACAAGATTGTAGTGCCGAATCACAAAAAGAATTTAGATTATTGTGAGAATCCAAGTTTGACTCATTTGATGGACAAACTCTAATTATAAGGAAATGGTGAAAAAAAAAGCTTTTCTTGCCAATCCAAAGCATCAATATTGTGTACCACAATGCAGAGAACATGATTATAGTGCCCAATTACAAAAAGAATGGAGATTATTACAGGAATTCAAGTTTGACTCATTTGATGGACAAACTTTGATTATAAGGAAAATGGTAGAAAGAAAACCATTCCTTGCCAAACCAAAGCATCAATATCATGTATCTTAATGAGGAGAGCATGATTGTAGTGCCCCTAACAAAAAGAATGGAAATTATTACGAGTATCGAAGTTTGTCTTATTTCACAGATGACCATTAATTATAAGGAAAATGGTGGAAAGAAAAGCTTTTCTTGCAAATCCAAAGCTTTAATATCGTGTGTCCCAATGTGGAGAACATGATTGTAGTACCAATAACAAAAGGAATCGAGATTATTACAAGTATCCAAGTTTGTCTCATTTCATGGATAAAACTTGATTATAAGGAAAATAGTGAAAAGAAAAGCTTTTTTTGTAAATCCAAAGCATCAATATCGTGTATCCCAGTATGGATGACATGATTGTACTGCTTAATCCCAAAAAGAATTTAGATTATTACAAGAATCGAAGTTTGAGTCATTGGATGGACAAACTTTAATTATAAGGAAAACGGTGGAGAAAAAAGCTGTTCTTGCAAATCCAAAGCATGGATGTTGTGTTTCCCAATATGGAGAACATGATTGTAGTGCCTAATCAGAAAAAGAATAGAGATTATTACGAGAATCAAAGTTTAACTTATTTCATGGATGAACTTTGATTATATGGAAAATTATGGAAATAAAACCTTTTCTTGCTAAACTAGAGCATCAATATCATGTATCCCAATAAGAAGAACATGATTGTAATGCCCAATAACCAAAAAAAATGAAGATTACTGCGAGTATTCAAGTTTGTCTCATTTCATGGATGAACATTAATTATACGAAAAATGGTGGAAAGAAAAGCTATTCTTGCAAATCCAAAGCATCAATATCATGTATCCCAATGAGGAGACCATGATTGTGGTTCCCAATAACAAAAAAATAGAGATTATTATGAGTACCCAAGTTTGTCTCACTTCACAGATGAACATTAGTTGTAAGGAAAATGGTGGAAAGAAAAGCTTTTCATGCAAATCCAAAGCATCAATAAGTGTATCCCAATGTGGAGAACATGGTTATAGTGCCAATAACAAAAGGAATGAAGATTATAATGAGTATCCAAGTATGTCTCATTTTATGGATGAACTTTAACTATAAGGAAAATGTTGGGAAATAAAAGCTTTCTTGCCAAATCAAAGCATCAATATCATGTATCCCAATGAGGTGAACATGATTATAGTGCCCATAACAAAAAGTATAAAGATTATTATGAGAATCCAAGTTTGACTCATTTAATGGATGAACTTTGATTATATGGAAAATGGTGGAAAGAAAAGCTTTTCTTGCAAATCCAAAGCATCAATATCATGTATCCCAATGTGGAGAACATGATTGTAGTGCCCAATCACAAAAAGAATAGAGATTATTATGAGAATCTAAGTTTGACTAATTTCACGGATTGTAAGCATCTTATTTTTTCAAGGCTAATTTTTTAAAACCTCAATTTTAACTCGTTTCTTTGCATAAAAAAAGATTAAAACCCATATCAGATTATGAATTTAGACTTTTGAATTATTCAAAACATTTTTTTGAAGTCTAAATTAGATCAAATGTGTCAGTGTCACATGATCACCCTACTCCTCCCTAGTTTATTAACCAAGATCACCACCAACCACCCTATTCGCTAGAAAATCATTTCAGCATTTAAACCAACCATCCTATATCCATCACATTGGTAGCAAGTTGCTCCTATGGCTACTCTATAGCCACCAAGCTGACATCATTTTGTCCCCTTTGAGAAATGACCAAAAACACCTCTAAATTGGCTCTAAAATGCTATTATAGAGAGACCACTTATATCTCAGTTGAAAAAGGTTAGATTCCAGCTCATTTTTAGCTTCCAAAACACAATCCTGCACCAAGAAAACTAGAATCCCATAGCTCTTCACTCACCACCCAAAAACAGCCCTAAAACACTTATTCCCAACCATTACACATTCTAAAAATCACCTCATCCATACCAGAACCAAAACCTCATTGGTTGTCTCTTTTTCTTGCTTATTAACAGCAAGGAAAAGAGGGAAATTCAAGCCATCTCTGCTGCTCCAACTATTTGGACAAAAATTGAGGTTTTATTGGTATAACTTCTTACTTTATCACTTTCATTTTCTATTTTTTAGTATCTTCATCATTTTAGTGAGCTCTCCATGTTTCCATCACCCTCTTAGGATTCTCATGCATTATTGTGGCCTTAATGTCCCTTTGATGTGCAAAATACCTCATTTCATCCTCCTTATTTTGATAGCTCTTGCTCATGCATTTTATGCCATATCCATGTATCTTGTTATGGTTAATCGATGTATGAATCTTTAGCCTAACATATTTCAAGTATATTTGTACATTAGCTTGCATCTTGTCATAAATCAGTGTCATTTTTAGCTTCTATAACATTTTCTTGTCAAAATGCATAACACTGTCTTTTTTAAGACCATTCGTAAAGTTTGCATCCCTATTTATGTTTTGTGCCATCCCCTTGTATGTTTATTCTCTTTTCCTTGTTTAAATGCATGTTTGATGGCTATCAAAAACTAATTTTCAAAACCTCCCCAAGCCAAGCATGGTAACCTCAACCAATAAGGATTAGCATGAACTTAGCATTTTCCTTAAAGTTAGCAAAATATCTTGGAGAAAATTAAGTTTTCCAGATCTGGAATCCTGGTTAAATGAGCTCAAATCTTCTGATTTTGTAGCGAAAATGGCCTTACAATTGTTCCCAAAATGTTCGTGCCTTGTTTTTGAGTTAAAACCTTGAGTGGTATGATTAATGGGCTATCTCATCATCCCAAAATACTCTAGGGCTGTGCAAATAAGTTTGTGATGCTCATGCCACTCTTTCCCTTCAGTCATGGACATTCAAATGTCGATGACTTGAGTTTGGACTCGTAACATAAAGAAAATAAGAAATATCCTCTGTTTTACTTTGTCCCATGCTGGTTGTAGCACTATTACAAATTGAAAAATCACTCTAAAATCCAAAATGATTTTTTATGAATTTTATAATATTTTTCTTTGAAAGTGTGTCAAAATACCTTTAAAATGAGCTCTTGTTCATCCTCGGATCAGCCTGGATGACAGAGTTATGATTTTTCAAACCTAGACTGTCTAGAATCCTTGGAGTGAACAAAGTGCATTTTTTTGGGCCCTTTAAGCCCACCAAACGGTTTTTTCAAATCCATCCAGCATTTTTCCTAAAACATTCATGAAATTCCCTTTCTGGAAAGGTATTTTTTGCAATTTTTTGATACCAAATGAGTCCAAAATGATTTTTAAAATTTTAACACACCTTGTCCCTCATATACTCTACCATCGGTGAAATTAATCTGAACTTGAAAATTTACTCCCCCTAAAAATGACTTTTTAAGATATTGGGAATATTTTTAGGTTGACCCTTGTCAAGTTGTCTTTCTAACGGTATCTTGTCCACCCTCTAAAGCCTTCAAACCAATTTAGAATAAATTCGGGAAGCAAGATAGCACGATGCTATCCCTTGTTTTTAGTTATGGTCAAAATTGAGTTGCTTTCTCGAATTTCATCTCGAGACATTCGAATGTCTCCGTATCACCCTGATCAGACTTAAGAACATGCTTTGACCTCCCATAGGCTTGTATCAAGGAACAAACATATTTTACATCTTTACCATCCTTATTCACAATAATTTCTTTTGCTAAAAGTTGTCAAAACGCTCACATATTTCCTAAATCACAAAGTTTTGTCAACTTAAGTTTTCCAACTCGACTTCTCTAAAGAGTGCCAGACGTGTCACTTTTGGGGATACTCTAACACCGACCTTTCAAGTGGATACTCCAACCCCGCTTTTCAAAATTGTCGAGATTGAAAAATCTTCCTTTATCAAAATGATTTGTGATCCACAGGATACTCCAACCCCAACCTTTCGAGGAGGATACTCCAACCTCGCTTTTCAAAGTTGTTAAGATTTAAAAATCCTCCTTTGTCAAAATTATTTGTCATCCACGGGGATACTCCAACCCCACTTTTCCAAAAGGATACTCCAACCCTATCTTTCAACTACAATCAATATTTTTCTCCTTCCCAAACTTCCGTGAATATGTCAAACGAATCTCGTCCAATCAAAAAACCCAGATGCATCTCTAAAATTGTTGATTCGATTATTCCTAAATAATCGATGCCAATTACGAGATAAATGCTAATAGCTTATTCCTTTTCTTTATCATTGCATTGAATGATCCATGTTATGTTACTTTATTTGTTGGCTCACTAATGTGATTTCTTTGTGATCAATATTTGCATTCATGTTTTCAAATCATTTCAAATATAATTAAAGGCAATGTTCCACTTAGGTATCTCTTCAGTGCCCAAAGTAGAATATTCCATTTTCAAAGTAAAATCTAAAGGTAATTTTATTGAAAATTTCGATGTTCCCTACATCTCCAAGCTGTATATAAGATTAAATCTTTTTCATCAAAACCTGGATTTGTATTTCTATAAGATTCATGAATAAAAAAAGGGTTATGTCAAAATAATAACGAGGTAAGATCAAAAGAATCGAAACCAAGATGAGACATAGCTAGTAAGGTACCGATTTTGGGTGTCACGAAGAGGTTCAGACCTTATCATGTGTAACCAAATCCCAAACCGAAACTATGAACCTTTGTACTTCGTTAACCATGAGATTGATGTTTTGAGTTTCATAACTCAAAACATAGGTTTCAATAGGCATCCGGTCATGCCTAACCCAAAATGATCAGTGGCAACTCAATGCGTTGGCCATTTTGTGATGGTCATTTGAGACCAATAAGATAAGAGATTCATCTTATGGTCCCCTTCACTATATCACAAGTCAAGAATCCATACATTCTCATTCTCATCACACCACAAAAGAAAAATCTCTATCAAAAAGACATTTTCAAGTCAAAAAAATATTTTAAGTCGTACACACCCATAGATTCATGAGGATCCACCTCGGGGTATATTGTGACAACTTGGCGACTCCACTGGTGACTGTATAAAGAGTTAGGCCAATAACTAGTCGTGTCTTGCTTGGTTCCTGATTCTTTCGATCCTCGATCATTATTTAACTATGACCCTTTTATCATTTTGTAAATAATCTTTTGTTTGGCATGATTGTTAGGATTGTCTTATTTTCGAATAAAAATGGTAATACGGAAGTAAACAAAATGGTTTGATCGTTTCCTCGTCATACACCATGCACTTGCATGTGCATTAGTTTTTCGCCACACTCCACGGTGTGGTTATAACCTAATCATTAGGAGGAAGTGAGCTATCCACTTCATGAATAACCCTCTGCATAGGCATGGCAATAACTTCCTGGATGTAAATTACCTATGTCTCTCATGAGTAACCCTTTGCATTTGCATAGGGAAATACATCCAATGGATCTAACCCATTCCACCAAACCCATGATGGGTCTAGGATTGGGGTCCCTCGACTGTACTTATCAGACGGAGGAGCAATTCAGATAACTATTTAGGCATCAACTTAAACCTTATATAGTGAGCCCTACAAGCTAAACCATGTCAAACCATACTGGAATGTGCTAGAATAACCAAAAAATAGGGTCACTCGGGGAAACATTCCTAATCTATATTCTTAATTACCATAATTATGTAGGTGACAATGAGTATACAATTGTCACCCACATCTAAATTTTTATCATTTATCAAGGCATGCTGTCATGTTGCCCGAATGACAGCTAACCTTTGTATAAATAAGTGATGGTGAACAAAAACCATCGTTCACATTGTCTTATACTGTAAGCCGTTATGCTGTCTGAGTCATGGCTTAATGCACATCCACACTAGTGGTGATAAACAAGTATTACTACCGGTCGGTTATTTTTCCATCAAAATACGATATTGCATCACCTTATGAAGGGTAAATTGCATCCTAGCATGTTGAAATGCTGTCTGTTTCTCATCTCACCACCTTGGTTGGGACATGTTATGAATTTTTTGTTCTGATGTTCTTAAATTCTTTATTTCCTTACATTTATCTTCTATATATTCCACTAACTTATTTTCCCTTTATTTGTGTTTTGGTGCATGCATAATTTCATCATAACCATCATGACTATCATTATTTTGGGACAATTGTTTTGGTTTGGTGTTCAGCAAGGGGCATCATTTATGGAGCAATAGCTCATCTCCTTATCAAGTCTTTTAAAAAAGTCAGAACATGGTCAGAAGGTCATCAATGTCAAGATGGGGACATCCTAAAGCCCGACTATGTCTCAGAAATGCATGAAGAGGTCAAGATTGATTTTTTTCAGAATGATTGTTGAGAATTAAAGCACATTTGGGATAGTTAGGATAACAATGAGAAAGAAGCCTTCACTAAAAAGTACGATGATATAGCCTTCTTACTTTGAGTTCAGTTGGATGATGGCTTGTTGTGAGCAGCGACACAGTTCTAGAATCTAGCCTACCGGTGTTTCACCTTCAACCAATAAGATTTAGTCCCTACCATTGATGAGTATACTACTCTGCTCAACATAGAAAGGGCCAAGTTAGACCAAATTTATTGCAAAGCAATAACATCTCCTCCATAGAAGAAAAAGGTTGAGGCAAATTCTTAGAGCCACAAAAGCATAGGTTGATGGTCACGTCAAAGTAAAAGGGTGCAGTGAATGCATTTCTTAGGCCAGTTTGAAAGAGGGCATGGTAAATCTTTTTGATCAAAAGAAAGCTCAAGATGTCTATGCTTTAGCAATTTACGGGCTTGTTATATTCCCAAAGACTTTGGGTTATGTAAAGGCGACAGTTATAGATTTCTTTTCTCGCCTATGTTGCAATATTAACCCTGCTCTGCCATCATCACCAAAACCATCCGTGTCTTCAGCTTTTGTAAAAGAACGGGAATAGGAAGGTCTATTAGGTGTGCCCCATTACTCCAGATATGGCTCCTAGGTTATTTTTGTGTTAGGAAAGAGAGAGTTAGGCAAAATTTCTTCTTTAAGATCAATCCTCTTTCCATGGCATTAGAGGAAGAATGTCGTCAAGATAAGATAGAAAAGCATTGGGTCGAGGAATTATGAAACATCAAAGAGGAAGTAATCACGTGAAGAGCCCCATAGGTGTTCTCTCAGTCGATTGTGTATAGATATGGAGACTACACTTGCGTACCGCTCTTGGGATTATAGGGAAATACCAGTTATGCTTCTCTATTAGTATTGCATCAGTTCCAGTGCCAGTAATTCATCCCGTTCTTAAAAGACTTGGGACATTGGGATTTTGAATATGAAAAGCTCAATTATAAAGCAAAAGTCTAGTTAGCTTCCCAAGCTTGGAAGAAGGTCCATTGTATGGAAAGATAATAGTGAGGAAGCCCTACCACACCTAGATATGAAGAATGGAGACTCTACTGTATCAACGATCAACTGCCACCACCAAACTCTGGGATGCTACAAATCCTAATGGAGGAATCGTCTTCTAAGATCGAGCTACTTAAAAGAGAGTTTGAGTGAGAAAAGGCATCCTTTGCCATGAAAATCTCTCGACTTAAGAAGAAAAAGGGCCAGCTAGAGATGGATATCTATCTTAGAAATGGTTAAATGGATCAAGTCATTAAAGAAAGGGATCACTTCAAAGATGACCTTGAAAGCCTAACCAAGTATTATGTGATGCTTTGAAAAGCTAGCAAGTCCCGATGTATTGGCAAGACATCAGACGAATTGGAAGCAAAAGTTGCCACTTTCAATCGCAAGTTCATAAGGCCACATGCTCTTGCTTCCACCTACCAACGAAGGAATCAAAGACTCGAAGTCCAAATACGAGATGCGAGAGCCACTAGGGTTGAAAATAAAGCCCTCATTCACAAAATCCAAAAGTTAGAACAATTTTTCTAGGTTCATCAAGGCCATAACAATGAACTAACAAAGGCTTCCAAGCTATGCGAATTAGAGTGGCAAACGACAATCGACCAAGCACATCTGAACTACCAAGAACAACATCAACACTTCAGTGAACAAGTTTAGATGGCTCAACAAGAGGTGGATGACATGATTGAAGCAGCTTAATCCTTAAGGAGAGACATCTTACCTATTGGAGATTGTGAGCAATAACTTTTAGGTTTTCTTAATCGTGTGATTACACAATCTAATCACTTTAGATACTTTCAGATGTAATCATGTCATAAAAGAAAAACCCTTTTGTGACTCTACGAATGATGTTATTGGCAAAGCTATTCCAAGAATCAATTATCTCCAATGCATATGCAAATTTAATTTCACCATTTTTTATTACACTTGCATCAATCATTCATTACCTTAACTCGTCATTGTATCATAAATGCTCATCAATAAATAATTTTTAAATAAAAATCTACTATGAGAATTGGACCATAAAAGTGCAAAGGATTTTGAGATCAATTAGGAACATGGAACCTTACATCACACATCACTACAACACACGACATCGTAAGTACATCATGGAAAGTGATCATGAAGCTCATATTGAGCCACTTGAGCTAATGGTTAACGAATCACAAGACCAAATGCTTCATTAGCAATATGAAATGAAAAATCAAATTGCAAAACCTATAGAACTAATGACTACCTCTATGAAAGAAAAAGGGCAAGCCAGCACTTTTGAAATAAGGAATGATCCTCTCAACGCTAAAAGTCCCCCTGCCAATAATCCAAAACCCACCCAAGGGGAAACTAGACAAGAACAATGGCCTGCTCCTACACCTATCGCTCAAGCTCTGCCAGTTATCTACCTAAATCTTGTTGCGGTAGGCCAATTCACTCCTGATACTTAAGGGGTGAATGTGAAATCTCATCAGCAGATCTGATACTCTTGACCATAAGGAACCAGAGAAAATAGATGGTCAAAAGTCCACCATGACTGTGGAAAAAGTGAACAAATTCCAGCTACTGGAAAAATGCCTCCAAGCTATCGAGGGAAGTGACAAGTTTGGAGCACTTAATGCGTAATCGCTGTCTTTGGTGTCCAACCTTATCATTCCCCCAAAGTTTAAAGTCCTAGAGTTTAAGAAGTTTAATGGAACCAATAACCCTTATGTCCATGTCCGAATATACCTATGAAAGATGGCTGGGTATGAGAAAAATGAAAAGCTCCTTATCCATTGCTCTAGCACAACTTTATTAGGGTAGTAGCTCAGTATTATATCGAGCTAGACAATGTGAAAATCCAATCACGGGCCAACTTCTAAATCAATATAAGTACGTGTCGGATTGGGCACCGGATCGACTTTCCCTGATAAATTTTGAGAAGAGATCCACTGAAAGTTTTAGGCAATATGCCTAAAGTGGAGAAAGGAAGCAACCCTAGTCCAGCCTCCCCTTACAAAAAAAGAGATGACAGTTACTTTCATTCACAACTTACACACTCCTTGTTACGAAAAGCTCATAGAAAATGCCACGAAAAAATTTGCAAACCTAGTCCTTTCTGGAGAAATGATTGACATAGCCATTAAGAGTGGTAGAATGTCAGCCAGAGAAACGTTTGGATCAAGCAAGAAGCCTATTGCCAGTAAGAAGAAGGAAGGAGAGGAAAATGTCATAAGTTATGCTAGCTTATCTCATCCAAAATGGCATCAAATACTAGACTTTTACTACCCAAGCACATTGTATTCTCACCCTATCACCATACCCCTTAGCCAATTAATGCCATAACCTACAACCTATCCTTTGCAATCTCATCCAACCCATTACAAATCTACCTCTACAAGTTCACCAAAGTACCAATTGAGCAACCAATAATGCACCTGGCAATCAATGTGCAAATCGACAAAGACAACGTTTTGATCCCATCCTTATGACCTATATGGAGCTCTATCGACCTTGATCCAAAATCATTTAGTGGCCCCAATCTATGTCCCAAAAAAGAAGCCACCATACTTGCAATGGTACAACCCTAATGCCCATTGTGAATATCATGCTAGGGCAGCAGGGCTTGACATTGAGAACTGCATATCTTTCAAACAAAATATGCAAAATCTAATTAACTCAAAAGTCTTGCAGTTCAAGATGAATCAGGGACCAAATGTTACCACTAATCCTTTACCAAACCACATTGAGCTGGCTACAAACACGATCAATGTTAAGAACAAATATGAAGTTAAGGCAAGCATAGAGAATGTAAAGATGTCAATGTTCTTGATCTGGCAGGCACTGTTTTAGGTTAGGTTGCTTAATGCAACAGAAAAATTAGAAGATAATCCTGAAAACTTCTATGACTTCCATATAGTTGTAGGTCATACCCTACAAACATATAAGGAGTTTAGGGTTGCTAAAGCATCTACCACTTAGTTGTCCTCTCGAGGAAGAGCTAGAAGCTGATTTCATCAAATTATTGTTTTAGTGCATTGATTAGCCTTCTATATTGGAATAGCTTAGCATCTTGGGTTTTCTATTCTTTTTGGAGTTATAAATTACCAAGATTAAGTCTTCATACACTTGTAAAGCTTTTATGTCCCTTTTAATGACCATTGGGAGCTCTAGTACACATGCTTTATATTCAGCTATGCTACTACTGCAATTAAAGTTCAATTTGGCAGTGTAGGGATAATAATCTCTATTTGGTAAGATCAAAATAGCCTTAATTCCAATCGTCAATGTGTTTGATGATCCATCAAAATACATTTTCCAAGTTTGGCTATAATCAATACCATTCTTTACTTTAGATATCCATATTAGGTTCTCATTTGGGAATTTAAAATCTAATGGCTATAATCCTCTTTGGCTTGGCTTGCCAAAAATTTAGCTATTGTGCTACCTTTGATCACATAAGTGATGTTATATTTGGAGAGCAAGACTTGTCACCTTGCCAA